>JAUTXW010001557.1:765000-982500 GCA_030620095.1 Kuschelorhynchus macadamiae
TCATTTCTGGCTATCCTTACAAAGGGTTGTCGACCACCTAGATATGCAGCACGTTTAAACGATTCACTCTCTCTAAGGCAAAAGTTGTTCTGTTTGGTAGATTTCGCCCAGAAATTTTTTGTGAATAGAGCCTACTAGTCTTGTTGAGTTTCCTTGACGTTCCTCAAGAACTAGTGCATATCTGCATATTCCAAATTACTGTAAAGCACCATATTTCTTTAATATCGTTAATCTTTCAACAGATCTTTAATAGTTGTTTTCAACACTAAATTAATTTAAGTGTATATATAAAAAAATTAACGTCTGGATAAGGGCATGGATCACATTTCTTACTTACAACACTTATATAGTTTAAACTTGGTTATTCCGATTCTATTTAAAATCTATTGAAATGAAGAAGCTAGTTTGAATTTGGTGGAAATGAGTCCAGAAACAAGGGTCAGGCGATTTCAATGCAGACCGGTATTGCTCCAACATCAACTTAGCGAACATTAAAAGCAATAGATTTACGCGCATATGACAAGCAAAAGGTACAGGAATTATTAACAACCGATTAATTAAATGATGTAAATGATTAAAATGTATAGAGTAATAAAACCTCATTAGGTATGCAAAAAGACTACAGGGTGACCCATCAATAATGTATGCCACTTCCATAGTTTGGCTTTGATCTCATTGCAGAATTCTTTCTTTTCATCAATTACAGGTAGTACCACCCGGTTTTGGGTCAGTTTATGCGTTTTCCCTATTGTTATCGGTTCATAAACACTGAAAATTGTACGGTTGGATACCTATAGGAAGAATTTAAATTTAACCAAATTTTATTTTAACAAAATAAAAATTATATGTACACACATACAACACTTAAATTATAATAGGTTATATTCTTCGTAATCTGAGGAACTGTCATCACATGTTGACAGTGTAATTAAAGGGTCAACCCTTATCGTCTGATCGATCAAGTTGTCAACATCCCACATTTTTTCCTCCTGTTTAATCACATTCTGGACTGCTTTTCGACAGTAGCTTAACATCTTTCATTTTAAATGCCCCAAGTTTATAAGATTTAGTTCGAAATGATATGGCGCTAAGCGCAGGACACTTACTTTATACTTTTCTGCTATATCTTCCATAGCATATTTCATAAAACGATTTTTGTGTAAATTTGCTATGGCTAGTAGTTCTTTATCAAATTGGGTTCAAATCAATACCTGTGATAGTTAGCCGGTCGATAATTTCTTGTTTTCTCCAAGATGAAGTTGGTGTCTTCTCTATGCGCCGTGAATGACAGCTTGCGAAAACATCTGAATTCATGTCCTCATGATAATATCACGTTTGGTACGACTGAACAGTTAGCAACCCTTGTTTTAAAAATCCCTCTTCGCTTCCAATATATGCAATTATTAGTCTATTCCCTTTTACCGAAGGCACTTTAATACTCGTTGACATGGCTTCGATGAAAGTTTGGCGGGCACAAGTTATATTTTCGTCTTGCCACATTTTTTGTACTATATGACCTTCATTGATCCACGTCTCATTAAGATAAAAAATTTTCTCTTGCTCCCTGCGGTACTGTTTTATACTTCTCAAGTATTTTCGTCGCTAGCAAACCATTTCATCGCTTTCCAGTAAAAGTTCTTTTCGGTTATGCTTTTCTCAGTCAAAATCCATAATTATTGAAGTTGTAAGAGTTTTCTAATTATCAAAGGAATACTGTCATCTTGGCCAAGCTCTATCAGATGTTATCTAGAGTGGGTATTTCTTTTTTAAAATAAAAAGAGTGAATTTTTCTTCGAATTGCACATTTGGTGTCTTCATCAAGGACTTTTGCTGGTCTTCCTGGAATTTTCTTGGGAGGTTCCACTTGTCCGCTACCTTTCTCTCCCGCAATAATTTGAAAACGGTAGACTTTCCAATTCCAGTCATTCGGGAACATCTTCCAAAAATTTCTTGTACAGTAAAACGAGGGTAATCGTGCTTTATGTAATCGTGCACATTAAAAATAATGATTCTTTCACTCACTGATAGTGGACAATTATTAGAACATCTTTTCGTTGGAATGAATGTCGCCATTTTATTAATATTCTTATAATACTGTTAACAGCAAATATTAATATGTTTAAAACAATTAAGGGGTATTTATAATTTGTGTTTTATTACCTGCCTCCATTACGTACTAGCCTAATGATGTATGCATTGAGTAATAAATTTAATATATAGAGTAATAAAACCTCATAAGGTCGGCAAAAGAACAGGGATTTAAAATAATCTTTATTATTATTTCTATAAACAAAGTTTACCTACGCCTACGGCCACCCCGAAATTCAGCCAAACTGGACGGAATTCCCCATTTTATTACTCTATTCCTTTATGAAACAGACTATAGAATTGTTTTTCTTCTTTTTATAACAACAGGTTGAGAAACTAATTAAGTAAGAACAATTTGGAATAATTGGAATTAATTTAGCAACATTGATGCAAAAAAGTGAAAATATCTCAAAAACTAAACCTCCTGTGGGAAATTTCAAAGAAAACAACGTTTTATCAAATCAACTGGTCAATAAAATAAATTAAAATAAAACCCAATACACCGGGTGGTAAAAAGTTCCGAGCGATAATGTGCTGGGGTTACCCTTGTTCTACGCCACTGGAGTGACACCGTTAAGTGAAATGATGAGTCCTAACGTATGCATATTCTGATTAAAATTTCGATTTGTTACCTTGCCTATCTACGGAAATATCAAAGAAAATACAGTCACATCCTGTATCTTTTAAAAGATGCAACTTAGAGATAAATTCTGTTTAACTTTTTTTCATATTTCATCAAGATCTACCGTCAAATTTTTTTGGTTCAGAAATAAGTAGCTTACTTATTTCTGAAACACCCTGTCTAGGTGTAAACAAAGCCACCTCTTGATGTAAGAATTTCCGAACATCGAAAACACACGCAAAGAGCAGAGCCATCAAGATCGGGTATTGCCGAGCATGCTTGGTCTAAACATCATAGAATACAGTGGTCAAAGGCTAAACTTAAATATCAAGAGCTGCACTGAAGAAAAAGAAATTCCAAAGAAATACACTGACTCTCTCAAGCTCGGTGAGTAATGGGCGGGGTTTACCGCATCACTAGACACACCTAGTGTATAAATACATCGTCTTAACCCAGTAGAGCAAAATAAAACTCCGTTCATTGTTTTGACGGATGTCACCATGATGAAATTTTGCAAAAATGCAGTACTTTTCATAACCATCCGGTGTATCAAGAGTGCTGAAGTTACAGAAGCCGCTCGATCTTTGGACTAATCTACAAGAAAATGCTCTAATATCTTTAAAGCGCATTAAGACATCTTCCTTTTTTTCCGAAATAAACTTCCAATTTTCAAAAAATAATAAGCTTCCTTTGGGTGTTTCTATTTGTATAATATTAGAAATATTATTTTCAAGGCCGAAACTGATGATAAGAAAGACTATTTAAAATGTGATAAGTTCATTTTGTTATTCAATGTCTATTAAATTGCATTGTGGTGGGCAAAGAATGTGTTCAAAAATTTCAAGAGTTATTGTACTCTCAAGTTGGTCGGTTTTGTGACCATTTTCATTTAAATAAAATGTTTTGCGTACCTTGCTTGCCTAAACGAAACAAATTAGCAACTGGTAAGAATTAACCTTAGCAAATTTATATAACTTTTATTTGTTTTAACATAATTAGAGATTAAACGAAATATTTAATCTTAAGTCAACTTCAATATACCTTTTATCATATCAATTTTAATTAACAGCAGAATTAGATCTACCTACTGAGACTTAACAGTAGAACTCACTGCCGAGATTTCTTTAAAAGATATAAAATACTAACCCTTCCTTGCTTATTCATTTTGGAATCGGTTTGCTTAATTTAAGCAACCTGCTCTATTAGAGAACACTAGAAATTGAGATCTTCCAACCCCACACTCAGAGTTAATTAAAAGATCAGTAATGATGCAAAAAAAATTAAAGGCATTTAAAAAAATGTACAAAATGTACTTAAAAACCTTAAATCAAAATTAAACCGAACTTTGTATCCTTTGCTTTTTTATTTTTTTACATTATATTTTGAAAATGTTTATAACATTTTTGATTTTTCTAAAGGATTCTTAATATTAATATTCTAAATTCCTGATTTAAATATTATTTTTCTATAATATTTATGAAATTTTGATGTTTGTAAACTATTTTTTTACAACAGCTTTGTCCACAAAATTGTAAAATTTAAACATTTATTTATTTATTTATTTCTGATCCACTAAGGCATTTAAAAAATGTACAAAATGTATAAGCTAAAATATAATGTATCCGTTAATGATTTTGATTTTCTTGCAGAATTTAATTTTCAATCCTTTTTCAAATAAAAATTTGGCTTGCCCTGTAATTTAACAGTCTGAGCTCTTTGATGA
This sequence comes from Kuschelorhynchus macadamiae, assembly GCA_030620095.1. Lineage (NCBI taxonomy): Eukaryota > Metazoa > Arthropoda > Insecta > Coleoptera > Curculionidae > Kuschelorhynchus > Kuschelorhynchus macadamiae. The sequence continues at coordinate 769,434 of JAUTXW010001557.1, forward strand.
TAAGCTAAAATATAATTGTTATGAAAACAAGCTTCAATCAGAATTTAAGTATGGGTTTAAAAGATTAAAAAAAATAGATAAAAATACAATGATAAAACGGAAATAAACAACAAATAACACCTTACGATTTAATTTGGCATAGACACTTCAAACTGAAAATTGTAGGCCGAATTAATTAATAATTATTAGCCATACATGAAAAAAAATCTGTAAGTTTCCTTTACCCGGAACTTCACTCCTATATATATATATATATATATATATATATATATATATATATATATATATATATATATATATATATATATATATATATATATATATATATATATATATATATATATATATATATATATATATATATATATATATATATATATATATATATATATATATATATATATATATATATATATATATATATATATATATATATATATATATATATATATATATATATATATATATATATATATATATATATATATATATATATATATATATATATATATATATATATATATATATATATATATATATATATATATATATATATATATATATATATATATATATATATATATATATATATATATATATATATATATATATATATATATATATATATATATATATATATATATATATATATATATATATATATATATATATATATATATATATATATATATATATATATATATATATATATATATATATATATATATATATATATATATATATATATATATATATATATTATGATTTTTTCCTTTTCTTAGGGAGAGTGAAGTGTGACCCAATTTAGTTCAGTACATAGTCATTGATTAACTATATATATATATATATATATATATATATATATATATATATATATATATATATATATATATATATTCGCAGCTCTTCCTAGGTGAATGAAGCATCTTTTAAAAAAGAAATATCTACGATCAAACAAATAGCAGTCAACTATCATTTTGATGAATCGTTGATTGATAAGTTATTGCAAAAAAAGAGAAACAAAAAAATAATTAAACAACGTTTTCCTCAACCAACCACTAATAATTCGGAGCAACATAAATCTGCAGCAATAACATTCAATGACCCTATAGCCTATAAAATTCAAAACTATTTTAAAAAACATAATTATATAGTCGCCTTTAAAACTAATAACACAATATTATAATAATATTTTAATACACTGGTAAATAATTAAGATAAAATAGACATATTATTAAAATCAGGTATACATAAAATTGTTTGCGAATGTGAGGCTACATATGTTGGTAGAACCTATAAAAATTTTAAAACCAGACAAAAAGAACATCTCAGACGTATAAGAAATAGCTCAAAGGAATCTATTGCTAAGCATATTTTAGAAACTAATCATTCATTTGATACAATACTAGTCAGAATATAATAATAAATAGAATAAATTTCCGGCAAAACTTCAAATATACCAAACAATTGCCATAGCATAACTGCACTTAGTCCGGCACCATCTTTTAAATATTAATTGGAACCACGTTTATCCAAAAAATCGATTTTTATTTTTGACAAAAACACATTAAGATAGATTTCTTATACCTGAATAAATAAGAATTTTCACTTTCCGTTCGAAAGAGGGCAGAGTCAAAGCTTAATATGTAGGTAAATTAGATAAATATTTGTTATGTTTCGCCCTGTCGGTTTTCTTTGTAGTATCTTTGTTTTAATTAATATAGACAGATATGTGTAAAATGACTGTTATTGTATGACTTCTTGGAAAGAGAATAATCCATATAAGTAACAGGTATTTTTTATTTATTTTTATATTTTTGAATAATAGCATGTGATTGGTAGATTAGAATAATCTTTTAATCCACTATATTCTTGTAGTGGTTTTGAAGAAGGGGAGCATTATTGTAAGCACCCGAAACCGGTAAACCCAATAAATATTCTTGTGAGAAAAAGATCTTTTTCTTTCATATGTTAATAATATATATTCGTACCAATATTTTACCAGTTTTTGTTTCTGGGCATAATTTAATATAAACTGAGTAAGTAGTTTTTACACTGATTCATTTAAGACCGCCGTTTTGTTTCGCCATTTTTAATTCTTATCATAATTTTAATAATTTATTCTTATTTAATATTTATTATTATTATCTACGAAAATAACAAAGAAAATACAGCTTTTAACACCTGCATGTCAAACCCTGTATTTTATGAAAGGTGCGACTTAGAGAGACATTTTATTTAACTTTTTTTCATATTTCATCTATCTACTGACAAATGTAAGGTACTTATTTCTGAAACACCCTGTATATAAATATATAAATAAGAAAGAAGTTAACATCGTCAATTATGCTGGTAGAGATGATTCCATAGCTTAAAAATCGATTTACTTCAAATTTTAGTCCAAAAAAAGTAAGGGTCATATGGGGATAACCTGATAATATTTTAGTAAAAATCCAATATGCCCGAACAAGATGGCGGTCTAGTGAAGTTTTAAAAAATCAACGTAAAAAATCGTATTTAATTGAATGTAATATGGGGATAAATTTGTACGAGTTTAACATCACGTAACAAAATTGAATTTATTTTAAATTATACCCTCGATTATACCCAAAAATCAAAAGTGTGGCATAGGCAGAAACTGATAAAATTTGGTAGGAATCCAATATGATGGAACAAAATGGCGCCTAATAAAAATGTTTAAAAAGACAGTATATATATATATATATATATATATATATATATATATATATATATATATATATATATATATATATATATATATATATAAATATATACATATATATATATATATATATATATATATATATATATATATATATATATATATATATATAATATCTTGTGTTTTCTTGAACCATTATTGTATACAAAAATTGAAAATTCTTGGGTTAGGTTAGGTTCCAGGTATGGCAGCATAAACAAATCTGTCAATAAATATCTGCTTATTTCAAGGTATGTACTTTTATAGTGTTGAATATAAATATGTTTTAACGTGGTTATATTGTTTTATATATAGTGTGTCTCTAAAATGTTAATGTCTGTATTTTTATAATTTTAGTATCAAAAAAATTTTTCTGAAGATGCCCTAAATTACAGGGCGAAACGTCAAATAAATGATAAATTAAAATTTGGTATTTAATTCGAACCTAAACCCAAGAATGTTCCACATATATATATATATATATATATATATATATATATATATATATATATAAATTATTTTAATAAATAAATTAAATGACTATGTACTGAACTAAATTGTGCCACACTTCACTATTATTAATAAAAAGAAAGATTCATAACGAGGGAAGTTCCGGGTAAAGGAAATTTAGCGATATTTTTCACTGCGAGACGCCTGGGAAGTAGTTTACAAGTTAGTGTATCTATTAACACCTAAGTTGAAATTCCCTCCAGATTTTTTCTTTTACTTACAAAAATGAAAGAAGACGTTATTTATGTGTTACTAAATGACTACAAGCGGAACAAAACCGGGTCATACTTTACTATTCCTTATTACAAGGAAATATTCAGAGCGAGGGAAGTTTCGGAAACGGAATAAAAGAATTTTACCGATTTTTTTACTCCTGGTATAGTCAATACAAAATTATTCGATATCAAAATTTATATAGCCCCATAAATCTAATGCGAGCATATTTTTCATACGACAAATAACATATATCACCTTATTTCGAAGCATACAGTTCTCGGCCAAAAAATACTGTGTAAGAAACATATGTAATTCAGAAACAAATGCACTATAATAGCTCTGACCTAGAATACCTAATATAAAAATTCCATAAAAGCAACAGTGCTTGAGGTTTAAAATTTATTTATTGCATAAAATGAAAAGAACACAAAAGTTGGAAGGTAGAAGACTAATTGTCCCCTCTTAAGTAAGAGAACAAATTGAAACCCAGACCGGCACCGCAATTACCTCTCATAAACCATTTCATTAAATAAATTTAAATTTCGGAAACACTCTGTGAGATCCCCACAACAAAACCAGTCACAAAGAACAATCCAATCGTCGAGCCATGAACTTTCAAACTTAATGTTGCCCACCCGACCCAAACGATTTAAAAGTGCGCAAGCTCTGCGGCCGTTTATTAACTTATTCTACTTTCAATTTGCGGTAGTTTTGGTGCGTTTTTTACCAGTTTTTGCGGAAAATTAGAGAAAATTCAACAGGTTTCATGGAGCTAAATAAACTGCGTATCGCGCGCGTGTTTTTCATTTTCGCGTGGTTTTTCTACGCGGCGTTGCGAAAATTCGTTTTGTTCATTGATAACATTATCTATATCGATACAAACTATTTACAATTAGATAACGATACAGTCGAATTTCACCATTCGTTTTGGTATCAAGATTTTTTACTATGTTTAGAAAATCTGCGGAGGGTTCCCTCGATTTCCTCCATATCGTCGGCTTCGGGGTCCGTTGCAGCGTTGCCAAATAACCAGGATGGACCTTTAAAAGCTGACTTTGACACCGTCAGCATTGAATCTTGCAGCCTTAGCCCTATGGCCTTACAGAACATCAGAGTAGCCTTAGCGTTAAGTCTTGAAAGGACCAAACAGTTGGAACATCAAGTGAAACTTATACCCAATTTACAGGTAGGAATTTTATTTATTATTGGTTAATGCAGATAAATATTTTAAATTGATGTTCTTTATTATTAAAATTATCGTAGCAAAAAAATTGTTGTCTTACAGTCCTACAGGTCCGTAGTCAACAATTTGAGTCAGGGCCACCTTTAATTATAAGAATACCAAGAAAATTCTTTTTAACATAATACAGGGTGCAAATTAACTCGGGTCAATTAAGTTGCATCCCTCCCCCACTAAAAATGTTTAAGTTTTAATAACGTAGTATAAATGCACTCCTTATGCACCAATGGGCACTACCGGCTTGGGGGTGCAAAACAAACTAAGTGTGGTGTATAATGGTGTATATTAAGATTTGTAATATTCGACTAAAAAAGTTGAAAAAAAAAGTGAAGGGCTAACTTAAGTTTTTGGGAGGAGGTATCTCTTGAACCTTGGGGATACAAAACAAACTAAGTGTGGTGCCATAATGGTGCATATCAAGTGGCATAAAATTCCACTAAAAAAGTTGAAAAACATGTAGTCGGGGGGGCTAACTTAAGTTTTTGTAAGTGGGTTTTCTCTTGAACCCTAGGGGGGCAAAACAAACTAAGGGTGGTGTATAATGGTGATATCAATATTCCACTAATAAAGTAAACAAAAAATAGTGTGGGGGTTAACTTAAGTTAGTTAAGGGTGTTTTCTCTTGAACCCTAGGGATGCAAAACAAACTAAGGATGGTGCATAATATTCCATTATAAAAAAAATTGAAAAAACAGTGGGGGGGCTAACTTAAGTTAGTTAAGGGTGTTTTCCCTTGAACCCTAGGGGTGCAAAATAAACTGAGGGTGGTACATATTTCTTTACTTTACTTCTTACATAATATTCCAATAAAATAGTTAAAAAAATTCAGTGGGGGGTTAACTTAAGTTTTTGTAAGTGTGTTGTCTCTTGAACCCTAGGGGTACAAAACAAGCTAAGGGTGATGCATATTGGTGCATATCAAGTTACATAATATTCCACTAAAAAAATAATAGGACATGGTGCAAAATGTTATTGGTGTATCAGGTTACATTAACATGGTGCAAAATGTTCTATTGGTGGTTTTAAATGGCGCATAATGGTGCATAAGGACTGAATTATTATTGCGTTATTAAAATTTATTTTTAGTTTGGGGGGGGATAACTTAATTGACCCAGTTAAGTCATGCTCAAAACTCTGAGAGATGATCTCTCATAAAAATAAAAAAAATGTGTTCAAATAAACAGGGAGTCACAAACCCTTCGTTTTCGAGATACAGGGTGTTAAAATGTTAATATATTTTTTCATACATCTCGTAAATTTTGAGATATTTTTAGATCAAGTTTGGAACACAATATGCTATGACTAATGTCAGTAAAGAAACTAAATAATTTTTAAGTATATCATCGGTATCATTTCTTATTTTTCACAATAGGATTGTTCACAATTTTCCAAAGCTGATTCTGTTAGTTTCTTCAAACTTTTTGTTTGTTCATGACTCATTTTTGCAATGGGAAGAAACGTCGTTGATTTTTTGAAATCATCTGCTGAACAAAGCCCACTTGTGATAATCAAATGTATATCTATCAGATTATCAACAAGGTTGGCACCCTTAAATTTTCCAGCATGAATATTCTATACAGGGTTCACCTAAAACTAAGAGGTGGGCGTTAAATAGTTATTTGTTGGATTTGGTTTTTTTTATCAATCTTGAATTCGATGTTGCTTTTAATGCCAGTTTTAGTAATAATGGACATTTTTACCGAAACAGTTTTTTTAGGTTTGAAATTTGCTCTAGTTCTTTCAGATATTGCCTTTAATTTAAAACAGATTTGTTTAATAAAATATCAAAAATCGCCCTTTATCATTGATATAATTCTCTATTTTCCAACAAAATACATGTTATTTTTGTTTATACAGACTTACTTAAATGTTTACCCATCATTTTGCATTAACTGAGAATATGTCCCAATAATACAGTGGGTAACAAAGGTCTCGAATACCTGCGGAGCAGAAATTCAACATTGTTAAAGTTTAGAATCGATAGAGTTTTTGGTGCAGCCTGTATACAACATTTATGGTAGAATACTTAAGGGTGCCAACCCTGGTCATAATACCATATTGAATCTGATTGCTATAAGTGGCCTTAGTTTAGCAGACGATTTTTGAAAAACAATTTATCTAAAAAAAAACCCTGTATGTGGGAAAGGAAGATAAAATTTCAAAACCGCTGGAAATTTTTTTTCGTACCTAGCTCTAGATTATTTTGGTTGCACAAAGAGAAAAAGAAATCTTCGATAGTAATAGTTCTGGTCGAATAAACTTTTCAAAAAATGACAGGGTCTTATATAACACCTTGTATAAGACGGCTGCTATGGAGTCCTGAGGCTGTCCTTATTGGGCAGCATACTTTAGGAATTGGTCAAAGAAAGGCCGAAAACCGTAACTGAAAAACTCATCCATATTGAAAATATTTCATTTTGAATTTCCAGTAGAAATTTCCCTGGTACACTTCGAAGTTCCAGCAGTGTAATTTAAGTACCTAACAGGATAAGTACGGCTCCGAGCTGTCTTTTTACCTATGCAAATTACAATAAGTCCACAATGCTCTTTTATGGCCCTTTAAAACCCGCTCTTATTTGAAGGCAGGTAGTCACTTTCTCATACCTCTGCTTTATACCATGTACCAAATTTGATATAAAATTCTAGAAATTTAAGGTGTGCCAAAGAAACTAAAAAATAATAGCATGTTAACACCCTGTATCTCGATAATGAAGCGTTTGTGAACTCCTGTTAATATAAACTTTTTATGGTATAAATCACCTCCATAAAATAATTTACATCTTGTATTTTGAAATACATGCAGCCAAATCGTTAATATTAAGAACATTTTGTTTAAATTTTAAAATTAAGTATTATGTTTTATTTAACTGCATAATAAAACGATATTGCTTCCTGCGTTATTAAAAACTTTTAATATTCAGCGTTCCTAAACGGGGCAGGGCTGGCTTCCAATTTTTTTTCCCGGTAGCGCATTTTCAAAAGCGGCTATGTAATCCTACATGTGTTTTCCACACTAACGTTAAAACTGGCCCTTTTAATCATAGTTGAACTGCACAACAGAATTTTGATCAGATATTAATCAAAAATAAAATATATTTCTTTAATTGTGTGGTCAAACTACTAGATAAGCAATAATTACAGCTACTATAAAAAAATATACACAAGAAATTATATCACTAATATACTGCTGGAACTTCGAAACGCATAAAGGAAAATTTTAGCCTTTTTTTAAATTCAAATATATCCGCCAATCAAATATAAGTGCCATCATTGATCTTAACTCATAGATACAGGGTGGTAAATAAAACACTGTTTTTTAGAACATTTTATAGAGGCGCTATTTTTTTAAACTTAATTTTTTATGTTTTATGGATTTTATAGAGATCAATAGTTGAAAAGTAAGAACCATTTTGAAGGGTTTTGTGATAATTGCCGTAATGTGAGCAAAATTATGATTTTAATGAAAATTGGGATTCTTGGATATTATCACCCTGTATCAGAGTAACATTTATTCAAAACCTTTAGTTTAATTGTTTGCTACTGTTGAGTAGATGTCTTTTTTCCAATAAACACAAATTAAACTAGGTGGGAACAAATTTTGATTTTTTTCTTCACCATTTTTTTAATAGCATATTTTTATATTTATCAGAAAAGATTTGACACATTTTTTTAAAATAAGGCATTTGTTAAAACTTTCATCTACAATACCGAAACGGGTTTTTGCTTTTTCATTTAAGTCGGCTAGTTACAGAAAAAAATTAGATTTATTATAACCTCTACAATATAAGAACAAGGAAAAAGCCCATAAACGTTAAATGAAAATGATTGGACATTTTCGCTCCCTATATATATATATATATATATATATATATATATATATATATATATATATATATATATATATATATATATATATACATACATATATATATACACATACATATATATATATATATATATATATATATATATATATATATATATATATATATATATATATATATATAATATATATATAGTACAAAATGGATTCTTTGGGATGACCGCTAAAGGAATTTGAGTAACCATAGACACGTGTTTCTGACTTAAGGTCTTCATCAGTACAGTCAACTAGTTGAAAGACGAGTACAACTAACAGAGTCACCAACAGGAGTAAAACCGACATTTCTGATTACCAAGAGAACATCCGAAATCTTCGTCCGACTTTTTTTACTCTATTTACCACGGAGCAGCATATAGCCACCTGTGCCGAAACTCATAACCCAAGAGTATTCAAATTCCTTTGCTTTAGCGGTCATCCCAAAGAATCCATTTTCTACTATATATTAGTTCTTGCCGCGTTATATATTATCTACTTATATATATATATATATATATATATATATATATATATATATATATATATATATATATATATAAAGAAAGGGTATCCGGTATGCCGGTAGCTGAAACTTTATGTACTTACGAAATAAATTAATTTTTAGTCGGTGTGGAGCACTTTGTTTCGTAATATTCGAGGAATCAGTTTGTCATGGTTTTCATTTCATGTTATCCAGTCCTAAATAGCCCAATTATATAACTTTTGTTTTATTAGAAACCAAAAAATGGTTAATTTTCTTTACCCGGAACTCTCCTCGTTATGTTTTTTTTCCATTTGTTAGGAATAGTGAAGTGTGACCCAATTTAGTTCTGTACATAGTCACAGTATATATGTGTTACATTGTCTTTTTAAACATTTTTACTGGGCGCCATTTTGTCTCATCATATCGAATTCCTACCAATATTTTACCAGTTTCTTTCTACTTATATCACACTTAACTTTTGGACATAATTTAAAATAAATTCAATAAGTAGTTTTTACATTGACACATACTGCCATTTTGTTACGTCATGCTGAGTTCGTACCAGTTTGTCCCATTTAATTTTTCTGCAAAATTTAAAGTCAATTGAACAAGATTTGTTTACATTGATTTTTTAAAAAATTTATTTGGTCGCCATTTTGTTCGCTATCTTAAAGTCGTACTACAACTTTATCAATTTATCTCTATATCACACGTAATTCTTCAACAAAGATTGAAATTAATATAATAAATAATATTTTCAGGCTGATTTTTTTAAATATTTTATTAAGCCCCGCTTTTGTTTTGCTGTCTTAGATTGATATTAAAATATATGTAACCTTTGATTTTTGTAATAAGTAACCCTTGATTTTTGTACAAAATTTGTGGTAAATTGGATAACTAGTTTTTTAATAATATTTTTTTTAACCTTCTAAATGGTTTTCGTTTGTTTTGATAGAGTGGTGTATTATTTACAGTTAAGATCCAGTAAAAAAAATCAAAAGTATTTTTTTTTCAAATTGACGACGTTTCGCAACCTTATTGTTGCATCCTCAGGACACATATATAGATTCTATATCCTGCATAAAACTTTATTATCAGTCTTGACATACTCCGTTGCTCTGCAGATATTTCACAGATATTAAGTTTCTAAATGGTTTTCGTTAACGATCTTGTTGTTAGAGATATTTCACAGATTGTTACGTTTTGCAACTTTATTGTTTCTAAATGGTTTTCGTTAACGATCTTGTTGTTAGAGACTGATATGGGTTTCATACAGGATATGTATAAAATCTATATGTGTCCTGAGGATGCAACAATAAAGTTGCGACACTTCGACATTTAAAAAAAAATGCTTTTTTTACTGGATCCTAAGCTCAAACACCGTTCTAACTTAACATCAAGAAAATCGTTAACGAGAGCCATTTAGAAACCTAATATTTGGGAAATATCTGCGGACCAACAGAGTAGGTAAAGACTGATAAGCTTTCATGCTGGATATAGAATCTATGTGTCCTGAGGATACAACAATAAAGTTGGGAAACGTTGACAATTTAAAAAAAGACTTTTGTTTTCTTTACTGTATCCTAAGCCCAAATAATATACCACTCTAACATATTAAGACGATCGTTAAGGAAAACCATTTAGAAACTTAATATCTAGGAAATATCTGCGAACCAACAGAGTAGGTAAAAACTAATAACATGGGTTTCATGCAGGATATAGAATCTATATATGTGCCTTGAGGATGCCACAAAAAAGTTGCGAAACGTCGACAATTTAAAAAGATTTTTGTTTTTTTTATGGATCCTAACCCCAAATAATACATCATTCTAACAATTTAACATTGGTCCGCCATATTGAATTTTTACCAAAATATTACCAGATCATCCCCATAGGACCCTTAATTTTTGATCAAAATTTTAAGTCAATTGGGTAAGTATATTAGGTTAAGACGGAATTGATAAAACATGTTTTTTGACATCTAGGCACGCTAAAACGTGAAGATAATATGTAAAACCTGAGAGGGTGTTTTTTTCACGATTACACATAAATTTTACCAGTTGATTCCAACATAAAACTTTGATGTTTGTGCAAAATTTGATATAAATTGGATAAGTAGTTTTTTTAATAATAATTTTTTTAACATTTCAATAGGCCGCCATTTTGTTTCACTACATTGGATTTTTACCAAAATTATACCAGATCATCCCCATATAACCCTTAATTTTTGATTAAAATTTGAAGTCAATCGGTTAAGTAGTTTTTTAATTATGCGGCGAACAGATAGACAGCAGACAGACCCACAATGTTAAGAAATCGAAATGTTTTTCGGCATCTAGAGACATTGAAACGTGAAGATCTGAAAAAATCTCGGGAGGGTGATTTTTTCACGATTACAATACTTCCCTTTTACGAGGGAAGTAAAAATTTAAATGAAATGCCTTATTCCTCACATTGTTCCTGAATACCTAGAGGTGCCTTGCTCTATGCGCGTAATCTTTCTCCTACATGTCATTGAGCCCTTTGTTTGTATTGTTCTTATTACTATTTCAAAGTTTGCAGTTATTAAAATAGTCTAACTTTGCCTGCTTACTTTGCTTTTGTGATGCTCTTGACATATTGATTTTTAATTGCTTTAGTGGGCTTACAAATATGGAACGATATTCATGTAAGTAGCTTCATTCTGTTGAATTACCATAGATTTCTATGTTTGTATCAATTGTCTCGTGACATTTAACAAGGGAATTATGTAAGTTTAGCAGTTTTCGAGTACTATTCGGTTACTTAACATTATTTGTAGCAGATTTTTAAGGTTATATTTGATATGTATGTGGCCGAAATTTAGGGCACAGACAATGCGGCGACTCAGACATACGAGGGTGACCCTAAAATATGCACAGTGTTTTCGCTCTTAGCTCACTGTTTTGTGCCCTGGCAAGTCAAGTTTTTACAATAATTTTATTTTTAATAGTCTAAAGGCATTTTGTATTGTAGAAATTAAGAAAAACTTCTGCTTATTTGTTTTTTAATTTGCACAAAATATATAAAAGAAATAAAATAAATTTATACATCGATACGGTAACTAACAAGTTGTTTTTCAGAAACAGTGGCTTCTTGACAACTGATCTCAACAATTTACAGTAAAATTATTTATGATTCTGCTCTGTGTTAATAATATAGTTTAAATCGGTAAATTTCCTTTACACGGAATTTCCCTGGCCGATATTTGATCCCGCCACCTTGAATTCGTACTACAATTTTACTAGTTCATCTCTATATCACACTTGATTCTTGCACAATATTTGAAATTGATCAGATAAATAGTTTTGTTAGCCTGATGGCTGAAAACATTTTATTAGGTCGTCTTTTTGGTTCGCCACCTTGGATTCGTACCAAAATTTTAGCAGTTCATGCCTACGTCACATTTGATTTTTGTGCAATATTTGAGGTAAATTGAATAAGCTCAATCTAAGTAATATTTTTTCATTAGGCCGCCATTTGGTTCCGCCATATTTTTTTAACAAATTGTTATCGTTTCATCCTCATATGACCCTTAAATAAAATTAGAAGTCAATCGGGTAAGAAGTGTTTCAGCTAGGGACCTAAAAAAGATCACTAAAAAAGTTTCGAAGGGTGATTTTTCTCACGTTTTTAATTCAAATAGATTTCTTGCAAAAGAAAGTTGGCCCTTTTAAGGTTTTTAAAAGAATACCCCCAAATAAGAAAAGAAAGAGGCATAAAAAAGTTACTATTAAGCACTCTTTTGAAAAAGAATTTTTTTTTCAGAAAGTAATAATAAAAACAATTAAGAAACTATGGTTCTTAGGATTAGACAGTGTCAAATTAGAATTACTATGCGACGTTTCGACTTCGAATGCACGAGGCATCTTCAGGGACCTTTACTCCACGAGATCTGAACTTTGATCCTGTGTTAAGATCGATTTCTACGTGTTTTGTAGACCGTCACAACCCGTATCTCTATTAAAGGGATTTGTATCTTTAAAAATTGCAAGAGATTCTCTAACTTTTCGTTTATAAAATCCTGAAACCGATGCTAGAACTTATAATTATAATATGGCCAGCTACAGCAGACTGAACAATTTGTTTCTTTTTAATACATCGTTCATGTTCCTTAAGTCTAATGGATATTGAGTGGCCTGTTTCTCCAACATACACTTCTCCATAGGGAGAAAGGGATTTTGTATACCCCTTCTGTTTGGGAAGGTACATTTTGCTCCGTCATTTTGTTCCGCCATCTTGAATTCGTACCAAAATTTTACCAGTTGATTCCTACATAATGCTTAATTTTTGTGCAAAATTTGGGATAAATTGGATAAGCAGTTTTCTAGTAATAATTTTTTTAACATCATTTCACTAGGCCGCCATATTTACCAAAATGTTACCCTATATGTCCCCTAATGTTTTACCAAAGCTTGAAATCAATTGGGTAAGTAGTTTTTTAGCTATGCCGCGAACAGGCAGACCGACTGACGGAATTGAGAAAACAGGGACCCTGAAACGCAAAGATCTGGAAAAATCTCGGAGGGTGATTTTTTTCATGATTACAATACTTCCCTTTTACGAGGGAATTAAAAATCAAAGCAGAAAAACGTCAGGAAGACTCTTCCCTCTCTCCCTCCCAGTTAGGACACCCCTGATTAAGTATTGAGGTAAAAATTTGGGGGTCTTGTTTTTGTTATGTCAATTTGGATTTGTTATTTTTTTGTGTGTTAATGTTAGTGTTTTGTATTTGACTTTACTTATATGTCGTGCTATGTAAATATTTTTGTATGTTGTATTTTTTATATTTTTATGTTTGTACGTCTAGCCCACATTTAGTTTGTTTAAATGTTTAAATATAGTTATTTGTAACCCTATTATTATGACGACCCAATGTACTTAATTGTATAATATAATAATAAATAAAAAATAAAAATTAATGGGCAATAAAACGAAAATTTCAAATAATGCATTTCTTTACATTAATTTTCTCAAAAAATACCTCGTAAAAGGGAAGTATTGCAATCGTGAAAAAATCACCCTTCAAGATTTTTTCAGATCATCACGTTTCAGGGTCCCTAGATGTCGAAAAACAAGTTTTCTCAATTCCGTCGGTCTGTCTGTCTGTCTAATTTTTCGCGGCATAGCTAAAAATCTATTTAACCGATTGACTTCAAATTTTAGTCAAAAATTAAGGGTCTTAGTGAAATGTTATGTAAATGTAAGATTATTATTAAAAAATCTTCTTACCCAATTTATCTCCAATTCTGTACAAACACCAACTATTAGATTGGTAACATTTTGGTAGAATCCAATATGACCAAACAAAATGGCGGCTTAGGAAAGTATTTAAAAATTCAGCCTGAAAAAACTACTTAATGGATTGATTTCACATTGTGTGCCATAACTAATTGTGGTATAGGAATCAACTAATAAAACTGTGGTACGTATTCAAGATAGCCAAACAAAATGGCGGTCAAACAAAATGTTTTTTTTTAAGTTTTACATATTTTCACGTTTTAGCGTCGCTACATGCCAAAATATGTTATCAATTCCGTCGGTCCATCTGTCGGTCTGTCTATTTGTCTGTCAGTTCGCTGCTGTTAACTACTTACACGATTGACTTCTTTTGATAAAAAATTAAGGGTCATATGGGGATGATCTGGTAATATTTTGGTAAAAACCTAATACGGCGGAACAATGTTTAAAAAATTATTACTAAAAAAACTAATTATCCAATTTACCTCAAATTTTGATCAAAAATCAAGTGTTAAATGGGCATGAACTGGTAACATTTTGATGTGAATCCAAGACAGCAAAACGAAATAGCGGCCTAATAAAATATTTAAAAAAATCAGCCTGAAAATACTACTCATAAAATTAATTTCAATTTTTGTGCAAAAATTAAGTGTGATATAGAGGTAAACGGTAAAGTTGTGGTACGAATTTAAGAGGCGAAACAAAATGGCAGCCAAATAAATTTTTTAAAAAATCAACGTAAGAAAATCTTGTTCAGTTGACTTTAGATTTTGCGGAAAAATTAAACGTGAAAATGGGATAAACTGGTCCGCAATTCAACATGACGTAAGAAAATGGCGGTATGTGTCAATGTAAAAATTACTTATGCAACTTATTTTAAATTATACCCAAAAGTCAAGTGTGGTATAGGTAGAAAGAAACCGGTAAAATATTGGTAGGAATCCAATATGATAGAACAAAATGGCGCCCACTAAAAATGTTTAAAAAGGCAGTATATGTAACACGTATATACTGTGAAGTATGTACTGATTACTTTTTCTAAAAGGTGGAAAACAATCATAACGAGGAAAGTTCCGGGTAAAAGAAATTTACCGATTTTTTTATTTTGTATGTGCAGGCTTTTAAAATTAGCTGTCTCAACATTTTTAATTTCAAATTTTATTTATTGATAACTATTCATAACTCTTTTTTGCGAAAATCGGAAATTAAAAAGTTTTAAATGTGTTAACTAAAACTGAACAGACGCTGTATATCGTAACAGGCATATAAATCTGCAAATCATTACCGGAACATTTGCATAAAGTCACAAAAATAACTTCCATACCGAAGCATAAAAACACATCAAAAGCCATTAATAAATACATAAATGAATCGTGTTTAAGAAAATGGATTCTTGTTCCCCCTTATCGAAGTAATTTCACACCGTTGATTAACACGAACAATGGCCTATTGTTTCTTATTTATCGCCAGCTGCAACATCACGTTTGGTAACAGATTTCTACAAGAACACGAAAACCTCTTTTTAAACTTAAATAAACTGAGCGCCAATTGAACTCGAACATAGTTATTTTCCATAAAATTTAAATGGGTGTAATTTTGAAATTTGAATATAAATTTTTAAATAAAAATTTGTAAAAAAATGGACCCAAAAAAGCACTTGGGTGGTATGACATCATTAGGCGAGTAGTTCGTTGTAGTCCCTCTAGCTCCGTGTTAGTCCATTTCAAGATTCCGAAACTGCAGGTCAGCATGGGCACAGCATAGGTGCTAATTGTTGTAATAAGATTTCCAGCGTTCAGTTCTGTCTTCAGAAGATCTCGCACTTTTTGCATGTACTGATCTTTCAGCTTGGTCTTTCCTTCCATATTCTGGATCAGTCTAGCTTGTTGAAATCCTAGGTATGTATAGGTCTTTCCTTGGTCCATCGCTAGAACTATTTCTCTACTGGGTACGGGACACATCACCATTAATGTTTAAAGCTTTTTACATTTTCCCATTCCAAATTCCATCTGGATGTCTTTCGAGAAGGTCTATGTCACGTCAATAAGCTTTTTTAGTTGGTTATGGTTTCCACCATAGAGCTTAATATCCTCCACACACAGAAGGTGGGATATGGTTTGGGAGTTGTCTCTGTTGGCTTTGATGTTGAAGCCTTGTCCTGTATTGTCCGGTGGTAAGCGATTGATCGCCATTATAGTTCTCCACTGGTGTTTGATAGTTGCCAGGAAACTGATGATCATAGGGTGAATTTTGTATATTTTTAGTACGTCTATGAGCCAGGAATGTGGTACACTGTCAAACGCCTTTTTATAGTCTATAAAAGCAGTGTGTGTGTATATTGCGTTATTTTTTCTTTGCCTGCTTAAGTACCACAGAGTCGATGATAAGTTGTTCTTTCCATTCTTGATGGATCCCTTGTGTTCCTCGGCTAATAGGATATGACTGTCAATATGGTGATAGATACGATTTGCAATACATCCTGTTAGAGTCTCGTACATGGTGTACTGATAGGGGTTTCTGACTTATTGTTTTTGGGTAGCATAGTTGTAGTGCCCTGCATGAGAAATGCTTGGGTTGTCTCCGGATAATGCACTAGTTTGGTAAAATGACGGACCATTGCTTCATGGAGGACCTCAAATTTCTTATACCAGAAATTGTTGTGAACATGGTCAACTCCTGGCAACTTCCAGTTGCTCGTTCCCTTAATAAAGCTGCTAACTTCCTCCTTGGTGATACAGTCAAATTCCATTTGTGGTGACTGTAAACACGTTGAGATTGTATCCATGTAGCATTTCGGTTATGCTCTTTTGTTTTTTTCACAGATGCTCGACCAATACTAGGTCAAATGCTCTTTGCTCGGCAGCATCTTCTCAGTATTGGTTTGATCTGTCTTTGATTTTTGTTGAAAAGCCAGTTCTGTCGTTTTCTCTTTGAGCATTTGTTGTATCTCTGCAGACGTTTCGCTTTAGTTTTCAGTTTTTGCTTTAGTGTATCTTGATACTAATCTGGTCTTTGTTGATGGTTGAAGTCGGTGAGTTTTTACCTATCTTCTTAAATATCTTCTTAACGCACGTCTTAAGTCTGCTGGAGGGGGTGTACATTCTTCCTTACTATTATTATTATTATTATGACTTGTTGTCTCACAGTATTCCTGTGGTTGTATTTTATACTGACGGGTTATACCAAGTCAGTACAAAAAATAAAAATAAAAAAAGGAAATGGAAAAAACAACTATTGTGTATTAAGAAATGATCTAACTATGCTACATGTTTTCAAAATGACCGATTTCTGGATGTTCCTGTGAATGTCTGTATTAAGTCCTAATTGAGCCAAATGCGGTGTAAATGTTGTTGGGGTGAGACCTGTTACTGATATGACGAGAGGAACAATGATGACTCTTTCCTGTTTCCACAGCCGTTTTACCTCCATTGCCAAGTCGGTGTATTTGGCGATCTTCTCACTGTATTTCGCTTGGATGTTCCCGTCGTTCGGGACAGCCATGTCAATTAAATAAGTGATTTTCTCTTTTTTGGATTGAAAGGTGATATCGGGTCTATTTGCGGGGATTGTTTTATCTTTGTGGATGTCATTGTCCCAGTAGAGCTTGTAGTCTTCGTTTTCAAGTATAGATGTTGGTGTATAATGGTAGTAAGGGTCTGTGTTCTCTGTTAGTTTGTATGTTGTGGCTAATGCTTGATGAACGACCTTCGCTGCTGAGTTGTGTCTCGCGGTGTATTCAGTTCTGGCCATTATTCTACATCCACTCGTTATGTTACCGATTGTTTCTCTCTGCTGGTGACATCTCCTACACCTCTCGTCTTCATTGGTTGTGTCCTTGATGATGTGCGTTCGGTAATTTCTGGTTGCTATGACTTTGTCCTGGATGGCAAGCAGGAAGCCTTCTGTTTCAGGGAACAGCTGCCCTTCTTGTAACCACGTATATGAAAGCTTTTTATGTATATGGTCTTGCTTTATGTGGTATCTGTGTCTTCCGTGAAGTGTTTTTCCAGACCAGGTGTTCATCTTTTCTAGCCGTGATTGGATGTGACTGTGTGCGTCTACTGCGTGGCTCGTTTGAGACAGGTCGAGCGGTGTATAATTCTTGTCCGCCTTCACTATTGTGGAGGTTAGTTTGTTTGTTGTGGAAGAATTTTCTCAATTCGTAAATTTGTTTTTTATTTAGCGATTGTATATCTATAATTCGCCTTCCTCCTTCTTTTCTCTCGATAGTGAGTCTTTCCTTGCATGCGTTGGGATATAACTTCCTGTGTTTAGTGAATTCAGAGCGTATGAGAATGTGAATGTTTTCTATGTCTGATTCGTTAGATTTTTGGAATTCAGTTTTGTTTTTAGTAGCTTTGTAAGTCTGGTTTTAAATT
The DNA here is from genome assembly GCA_030620095.1 of Kuschelorhynchus macadamiae. Lineage (NCBI taxonomy): Eukaryota > Metazoa > Arthropoda > Insecta > Coleoptera > Curculionidae > Kuschelorhynchus > Kuschelorhynchus macadamiae. The sequence goes on from JAUTXW010001557.1 coordinate 788,103, forward strand.
CCGTCTTGAGCTCTGATTTGATATGAGTGTGGTTAATATTGGTGCTTTGATGGAAGCCTAAGTATCTGTACGTTTCTTCTTTGAGCATGTTATTTATAGTTTCATTGTTGATTGTTTCCTCCGTAGGGTGGTCTTTCCACTGTCCCTTGATATGAAGCAGCTTGCATTTACTTATACCAAATTCCGTGTTGATGTCCAGGGTAAACCTTTCTGTGATTTTAAGGAGTTCCTTTAGCTGTGCCTTTGTGCTTGCATATTATTTTATGTCATCCATGTACAAGAGATGGTTTATTTTGTATAGGTTATTTTTTTGGTGTTTAATTTGGAATCCGAAGTTTGTGTTATTCAGTGTGTCTGAGAGTGGATTGAGACAGAGGCAGAACCACAAAGCGCTGAGTGAATCTCCCTGGAACATACCTCGTCTGATGTAGATCTCTTCTGTTTCGATGTGCTCTTTTTGTGTTCTCAGATTGATTTTAGTTTTCCACGTACTCATGATTTGCGTAAGAAAATTAAAAAAAAGAAAAATTTGCGACTTTATATAATTCTAGTACTCTGGTTAGCCAACTGTGTGGTATCGAATCAAAGGCTTTTTTATAATCTATTTAACTAGTATGAAGGTTTCTATAATTTTTCCTGGTTTGTTCCATGATGACGCTGTCTATAATGAGCTGCTCCTTGCATCCTCGGCTGTTTTTTCCTGCACCCTTTTTATTCTTCCGTTAGAATGTTTTTGTGTGCTAGATGTTGTTCTATTCTCCTGGTAATTGTGGCTGTGATGACCTTATATAGGGTTGGAAGGCACGTAATAGGTCGGTAATTTGACAAGTCCTTATTGTCTGAATTTTTGGGATTTAAGGTATGTTATTCCTTGGGTGGGAAAACTGGCGAGTGTGCTAGGTTTTAAAATAATTTCATTAATTTGACGAGTGAGAGCTTCATGTGTGGAGGTAAAATGTTTGTACCAGAAGTTATGAATGTTATCTGTTCCAGGACATCTCCAGTTATGCGTGTATTTGATGGTTTCTGCAACTTCTTGTGTTGTCATTGCAAAGCCCTCTTGCTCCTCTAAGCACTTGTGTCTGCCTTCTTCCGCTTTAATCCATGAAGCGTTATTATTGTGTAGTTTCGGTTCTGACCAAATACTTTTCCAGTATTCTGTGATCTCTTGTTTGGTCGGTGGTTCTATTACTCGTGCCTCCTCATTGCTCATGATTTTTTGGTAGAAGTGTTTTTCGCTTCTTCGAAACAGGTTGTTAGCGTCCTTTCTTTCATTTGATTCTTTGTATCTTCGGAGTCTTGCGGCATACACAGATAATTTTTCTTCAGAGTGTCAAGGATTTCTGTAAGCGTGTAATCAGGTGCAGATTTGATTTTCTCTACACTTTGTGTGATACGTTTTGACTTGTTGCCGTTCATGGATTGGGTAAGATGTCCCAATTCTTTTCTAATTTTGTTAATTTTGTTTTCGATCCTTATCTGCCATTTGAATTTGGGTTTTATGTTGTTGGTGTTTCTGTGTCGTGACGGGAGTTTCTGATTGTTGAGTGTTATCGTGGTTATAGCTGCTGCGTAGATCACTGTATGAATGTCCTCAATTGTCCTTATTATTATTATTATTTATTTTTGGTCTTGACCTTAGCTCATTTAGCTACGAGAAACAAAATTATTTTTTTTCTAAACCATCTAAAAAGGACCATACATTTCGGTAGGTTCTCAGGTTAATTATTATTCACAATTTAAATAAAAGGATAGAAATGGTAACGACGCTAAAATTCCATATATTCGATCTCTAATCCCTACGAATCTAAACAATTAAATAGAAAGTATATAAGGCAAAGAAAATTGAGACAAGGGCACACACTTCTCGCCCTGGGGACAGTGCAAGAACATTTTATAAATAGAAACAAAACACAGGGGGGCCCGGATAGGTAGGTTGAAACACATTTAAGGAAATTTTGAAACATTTTGGAAAAATCTAATATGGCGAAAGAAAATGGCGGCCTAGGGAAGTGTTAAAAAATTATTAGTAAAAAACTGCTTTTCCAATTAACCTCAAATTTTGCACATAAATCAAGCATTATGAGAAAATAAACTTGTAAAATTTTCGATCGAATTCAAAATGACGAAACAAAATGGCGGCTTAATAAAATATTTAATAATCCAGCCCGAAAAAACTACTTAATGGATTGATTTCATATTTTGCGCAATAATTAATTATGGTATAGAGATAATGTTATGTTAAACATAAACATAAACATATTTATTGAATACTTGGCAGTATAAAATACAAGTATGGATCAAGTCACATATGGTTCCACTGCTTCTAAGCAATGGGATAGAAAATTTTTAAATTAGATATAAATTTTATACATTGACAAAGAGTACATAGAAGAATTATTAAAAGATACAAAGTGTAACATATATGCCTAAGATTCTAAATATTCATGAACACTATAAAAACATTGAAATATTAGATATTCTTTGACAGATCTTTTAAACACATTTTCTTTAAGCACAAATTTGTAATTATCTGGTAATTTATTGTATATTTTGGCTCCAATATAGTAGATATTATTTTCGGCTACACTAAGAGAGTGAATAGAATACACAAGATCCAAACGGCCACGTGTTTCATAATTATGAAAGTAAGTGTTCTGACAGAATTTTTGAAAATTTTTCTTAACAAATAGAAGCACCTCAATGTACAACGAGGGTAGTGTTAGTATCCTGTATCGCCTAAATAGTGATCTACATGTGGCCAAACTACACACTCCAGAAATTGTCCGAATCACTCGTTTTTGAATTTTGAATGCTCGAATTAAGTGTGATGAATTACCCCAAAAAATTAGACCATATTTTTAGCTGCTGTAAAATTGTGCATAGTAATACGAAAAAATAACTTACTTGGTTGAAATCTGTTTTAATCTATAGACAGCATAGGATGAAGTGGCCAGTTTTTTACAGAGCTCATCAACATGTGCGTCCCAGCAAAGCCCAGGTGAACGCCTAAAACGCGAGTTCGAGGTGTAAAGCTCACAAAATTGGTTTTATCCACATTTAAATACAATTTGTTTGCATTAAACCATTTATAAAATATATGAAGCATTTCTTGAGTTTTCCGAATAGCTTCCTGCAAAGTATTACTGGCCACCACATAACTGCTGTCATCAGCAAAGAGAGTAAGATTCTTGTCGTTACAGACATTTGGAATATCATTAATTAATATTAAAAATAAAAGGAGACCTAGGACAGATCCTTGAGGTACCCCACAAGTAATGTCTAATTCAGAAGATTTGGTTTTATCAATTTCAACAACTTGATGTCGACCATTCAGATATGACTGCAACCACTCATGCACCCTACCCCTCAAACCACACTCAGAAAGTTTTTTCAAGAGAAGACGATGGTCAACCAGGTCAAATGCCTTATTGAGGTCCATAAAGAGGCCAATACATATCTTTTTATTATTTAAGTTTTCGTACACGTTGTTTAAAATCCATGTTGACAGTCTTTAAGAATGTTAAATCTCCCGAGAAATGTTATAATTTGGTCATAAACAATACGTTCTAATAGTTTACTAAGTTTTTAAGGCTATTGGCCTATAGTTTTTAATCGTGAAAAAAAACATTAGGTTTTACATATCTGCACGTTTTAGCGTACATAGATGCCAAAAAATAAATGTTTTATCAATTCAGTCGGTCTGTCTGTCAGTCTCTTGGTTGGTCTGTTAGTTAGTTCGCGGCGTAGCTTAAAAACTGCTTATCCGATTGATTTCAAAGTTTGGTCAAAGATTTGGTAATATAGGGATGACCAGGTAATATTTTATCAAAAATCTACTATGGCGGAACAAGATTGCGGTCTAGTGAACGTTAAAAGAGAATATTACTAAAAAATTAATTATCCAATTTCTGAACCTGAAAAAATTATTTATTAGATTAATTTCGAAATCTGTGCAAGCGTTAACTGTGATATACAGATGAACTGGTAAACGTGTGATACGAAGTTAAGATGGCGACACAATCAACGTAAAACATTTATTTATTCACTTCACTTTAAATTTTGCACAAAAATTAAATGTGATATAGGGGTAAATTTGCACGAATTCAACATGACAGAACAAAATGGCGGTGTGTGGCAATGTAAAAACTACTCATTTAATTTATTTTAAATTGTATCCAAAAATCAAGTGTGGCATAAGTAGAAATTGGTAAAATATTGGTGGGAATTCAATATGTTGGAATAAAATGGTGCCTAATATAAATGTTTGAAAAGACGGTATATATGAAGGGCTCTGTGCAAGAAGTCTCTAATTGACATTTTAGCTGTTTTAATTTAAACGCGCCATCTAGAGTTAATTTTCATGTATTTTCGATTGCTGTGCTTAGTTTTCACATAAAAGATCCCTAAGTTTCTGTGCAAAAACTACCTAGACCTTTTAAAAAAGTACCTAAGTGATATTAGACGACGCCATTACTTCAACTTGCTTTCTTCGTATGTAGAGTAAACAATCGTGAATATCTAATACAGGGCGCGTTGAAAACTTGAAATGTTGTGAATTTTTGTTAATTATTGTGTAATTTTTATTAAAAACTCCTATGTGTAAATCGTTAAATTTGCTGAGCAGAAATGTTTTTAAATGGATAATCAGCCATATTATCTTCGAAATAATTTGTAACAGTTTATTTCCTAGTAGCATTTTTAAACATATAATGTAATTCAATTATCTGATCAGAAGAAATATGAAACATGTTCGATGCGATTTAGAATTTTGTGACACGAGTCTGTCTGTTTTGTCACCCATTTCACTTATACGAACAATTTTTGCATTTTTTAACTCATTTGGAAATTGAAGTGTGGGGAAACTTTTCTATTATTGATTTTAGCAAAAAAAATTATTCTTCATAAAAAGTTTTGTTTGCTCCAAAACTAAGATTGGCGTAAAACATTGTAAATAACTTGTGCAGGATTTATAAAAAATTGCATAAGTAACTTTGGTGGCAATGCAATAATATGATATCATAGAGTAAAAAACAGTAAATATATTATACAGGCCGCGTCGAAAATTGGAAATGTTGGTAAACTTTTTTAATTATTGTATATTTTTTATTAAAAAGCCCCTGTGTGTAAATTGTTAAAAAAAAATTGCAACAAAACCAGAAATGTTTTTAACTTGAAAATCAGTGATATTATCTTCAAAGATATATACAATCTTGAGATGAAATCAAATATTTCTAGAATCTCAAAACATGAAAGAGTTATTTAGTGACTTTTTGCATAGAGCCCTTTATATGTGTTACTATTATGTGTACCAAACTAAATTGGGCCACACTTCGCTATTCCTAATAAAAGGAAATATTCATAACGAGGGAAGTTTCGGGTAGTTTGCGAAGTTGCTTAAATCAAAATTATATTTCTACTTAAGCACACTATCACTTTTACACTTAATTGCCTTTACAATCAGAACTTTTAATTAGTATATATGGTAAATATAGCTAACGCAATTAAAAACCCGCATAGACTGTTCGTGTAGGTAATTAAAGTAGTTCATCAATAAATGGATATATACATTGTTTTCGTAACTAGCTGCCATTAAATAAAGTTTGTAGAATTGGCAAACCAAACCAGTTTTTTCACGACTCGGAAGGTTATGTTTCGCGTAAAATAAATATACTTTTCATAATTTCTCTAATTATTTCGGTAATCAAAAGATCGTAAAATTATTGACACGTTTAGCTAAATAATTTTGTTTAGTTTATTCAGTGACAGCACCTGAAGTGGCATAACCATATATCTGTGCAAGTTTTTTTTCTGTGAGATGGTTAGTGAAGATGTGGTACGTTTCTATATTTTTAATTATAGATTAATTTTAGTTAAAAGGTTGGACAAGTATAACATTCAAGTTCTAGGTACACTTGAAAAGTTAAATTTATTAATGATCTGTTCAAAACATAAAATATACTATAACAGTAATTTTTCAAATTATAAACTGCTAGATATATGAAACACAAAATCAATATTTTTAGTGAATTTTTCAAAGGGTTTTCGTGATTAGCAGAAATTTTACGATGTGTTCAGGGATATGTTGCAAATATTATAAGAAATGTGTGTTGTTTCCTTTCTTCCTTTTTGATTTTTTTTCTTAAACATTGGAATTTTGTACTTATTAACCTGTATCAGGTTAACATTTTCCCTCTGGTAGAGTTTCTTACTAAAGTGTCAACCTTTTTATTTTCTATGATTTCGAGCTGCTACAATCTGCATGAAATACTAATGCACATACCTCAAATATAGTGTATTTTCATTGAATTTTAATTTAAATGTGTTTGTGGCTGGAAAGATAAGTCCCATATAAAATAAAGGTAAGATTCCTGATATCTCTATAATGACAGTACTCTGTTTGACACTTTGGTGTCAGAATATATAAAAGATGTGCATAAGAATTAGTACTAAATAACTTTTTCTAATTAAATTTGTCGTTATATGTTCAAATAAAGGTTCTTTACCTGAGAGAATTTTCTATCTTTTAGTTATAACTTATAACACGCCTTGTATAAAAGCAATTTCAGTAATATTTTGTACAGTGACATTTTAAATGATGCAGGACTTGATTGACCATTTGTCTCTTGTAACACCTATCCTGTGACACCCTGTATATAGTTTATGCCTTTATTATCCCCCTTATTTTTCATTTATATCACAAAAAACCGTCCATGCCAAAAATAAACGATTTCAGAAACAGAATTTTTTTATGTATTTTGTAGGTATAAATAAATCAATCAATAAATAGTTTTTAATTTTAGTTCTAGAAGAATAACAACTCAAACTTTTTTCTAGAATCAAAAATTAAGAAAAAACTCTGTTTGTCTAATAAATAGACTTACTTTTAAAAAACAAACCACTAATAAAATTTATAGTTAATTTAACAAACGATAAAAATTATTCATTCACAAATATCATGAATCATAATTTTATCCTATTTTGGCCGCCCTAAGAATTGTTCGCCTTTGTGCACGAACAATGTGCACACCCATAAGAACGGCCCTGATTGGTGATAAGGCAATAAATAAATAGCCAGATTTAAAGCAAGTGTACAATATATTTTAATATAAACAAGACCAATATTTAACATGCATAAGAAAAATATTAAAATAAGCAAGAACAATCAACAAGACATAAAAAATTAATATTTTATCATAGCGCCTTCTTTCTGGATTACTTGATTCAGTTTGTTGGGTATTGAGTTAATTATATTTACCACAACATTGGGTTCAAGTTCTTCTCAGCACTGATAGGTTGTTTCCCACAGTTCATCAGAATTTTGAGGCCTTAAGTTACGGCTATATATTTTTTTCAGTATTAATCCTCAAATGTTCTCTATCGGATTCATATCCGGACTGTAAGAATTCCAAGGCAATACTTCCATGTTATTATTCTGAAATCACTGACTTATATTATTGGCAGCATGGACAGGGAATTATCATGTTGGTAAATAAATGAGTTAGGTAGATATAATTGGGAGACTGATGGAAGTATTGTGTTCCAAAATATGTTCATAATATTCTGCCTTATATCCGATAAGATACGCCTAATCCATGGAGACTGATCCAACCCATACATGAACAGAAAATTGTCCAGCTTTGAAAGCTAAGCCGCTCGTAGATTTTTCCTAAAATAATCTGTTGTTTGGCCGGTATACACGAATTTAGCCATTATAGGTGGACTGAAAAGCCTTTTCATCGGTGATCACGATCCTGTTTCGAAATTGTGGTTGAAAGTGTACAGGGTGTCCAATTTTGGTTGTAAATGCAAGGTATCTCCGTTATTTGCAAATATTTAGGGTTGAGGTTTTCGCGACACCGTGACAATTTTTTGTCAAACTCAAGCTGCCGTAATCAGATTTTCCATAGTCCGCCTCGTTTCGGAGATACAGGGCCAAATTGAAAAAATTGCATTTTGGGACACCCCTCGTATCTCGGTTATCTTTTAACGTATCGAAAAGGTAAAAACTGGCTCTTATAGAGTTTTTTACGTAGAATCCAGTGGCGTGGACAGATTTTTACTCGGGGCGGTCGTTTTTGATACATGACCTAAAGTTACGTTTTTTTTTAAATGGGACACCCTGTATATTTTTACGTATTCGTCTTATTACGAGCTTTTCAAAAATATATAGTTATCTACTTTTTTTAAAAATAAGGCTACAGTTTAAGTTTTTAAGAATATATTAAGTATATCTATTTTTCGTAATTAGCCATGTTCAAAACAACTGCTCAAACTGATTTCGATTTTCTCTTAGACATCTCTCATACACTCTTGCAATTTTACCCAGTGCATTTGAAATGACTACATCGCGTGCTTGTATTTGTAAAAATGCCTGCTCACTGGAGTTACGCAGGTCTTGAACTGTGTTATGTCGGGTACGAAAAATTAAATTTTTTAGGTGACCCCATAAAAAGAAGCCCAATATGGACAAGTCAGGCGACCTAGGAGGCTATCGGAGAGGTCCGTGCGTTCCAATCCAGCGTTCAGGGAAGTTCTCTTCTAAATACCGCCTCACAATTTGGGAGTTATGTGCTGGAGCTCCGTCTTGTTGGAAATACATTTGATTCACATGTGCTAAAGGGACATCTTCTATGATTTCTGGCAATATATTTTGCAATATTTCAAGGTAGCGATTAGCAGTGAGACCTCCTTCAAAAATATGAAATTTTATTTTGGTTCCTAGTACGAAACAAGCGACATTAAAGCCAAATCTTCCTTGTTGCTCGCGTGGAAATATCAAATGTTCATTTTCAGGTGACCAGTGTCTCGTATTGTGCCTATTAAATATTCCAGCACTACTTATATACGATTCGTCGGACCATAAAACCGACCTTCCAAAATTTTGGTTAGTATTAATTTTTTGTAAATTCCACTGGCAAAAATCAATAGGTCGTTCTGCATCTCCAGGATGTAGATTTTGCACAACTCTGACTTTATAAGGTTTATACTTATGTTTCTTTAAAATCGTTTGAACCCGAGACTTGATTACACCCACTTTATTCTCTATTTTTCTACAGGACGTTACAGGCGTTACATTTACACTTGCTAAGACGTTAATTTCATCAGCCTCACGATTCTCTTTGTTATATTTCTTTGATCTGGGCTTTTTGAAAGAGCCAAAATTTATTAAATTCGATTTCAGCCTATAGAATATTAATTTATTTGGCTGCCTCCTTTCCGGATATCTGTATAATAAAAGTTTAAGTTTTAAAAAAGATTGCAATAATAATTATGAAAATAAAACATTACCTGATGAAATAAAGCTCAGAAGCAGCGTTTATATTTTCATGACTCTCTATGAAACAGGTCAGCATATCATATTGCTCAAAGTTTTCAAATAATTGATTTGCAGCCATTTGTTAAAAAGTAATAATCAGAGCGACTAATTTAACACGTGTATTAGTATTAACATCAAAACTTCATTTACTTTATGACAAAGTAGTGGCAAAGCCATTTTTGACAACCAGTCCATGGCTTACTATGAAAAATATAGATAGATATTATTACAAACCTAAATTGCAGCCTTATTTTTTAAAATAAGTATAGATAATCATATATTTTTGAAAAGCTCATAATAAGACGAATAGGACTCCGTAAAAATATACAGGGTGTCCAATTTAAAAAAAACGTGACTTTGGATCATGTATCAAAAACGACGGCCCCGAGTAAAAATCTGTCTACCCCACCGGATTCTACGTAAAAAACTCTATAAGAGCCAGTTTTTACCTTTTCGATACGTTAAAAGATTTTAATTTTCAATTCAATTTGGCCCTGTCTCTCCGAAACGAGGCGGGCTATGGAAAATCTGATTACGGCAGCTTGAGTTTGACAAAAAAGTGGCACGGTGTCGCGAGAACCTCAGCCCTAAATATTTGCAAATAACGGAGATACCTGGGACACCCTGTACATAGTTCAAGGCAAAGATTAGCCTTCCCTGTTTTCGCTCTTCGGTCAGCAACATTTTTCGATTTTTTAATTCTGGATTGATAATACTCCTACTAGCCGCGGGTTGCGATTCAGGAAATCCTGTGGAAATCACAACATCCCTAGAGACTGCAAAAGGATTTTGTCTCAGAGCTGCATTGTGTTCTGCGTTGGAAATCCTGTTATATCCTGAACTTGCTTTCCTTTCTAATGTTTCTTCTAACTTCCATTGTTTTTTGATTTTTAAAATGGTCGACTTCCTTTTCCCGTGTCTTTCTGCTAGGGTACGAACAGACCAACCTTCTTGTATTCTGGTAATTGTCTGGGCTTTTTCAACTACGGATAGTTGACCTCGTATTTTTATATTTATACACACATGTAAAAAATATCTCGAAAAAGATTATTGTGACTCTGTCAGCTTGACAACTAAGTCATTTTGAAATTGTTCTGTAACACTGAAAATCCTACTTGCACAAGCATAAACTAGGTGTACCACTTTTCTCTGAATAGAACTGTATAATTGGGATTTTTATGAAATATTCAAATTTATTTTCGAAATAACAATTGATTGTCAAATAAAAAAACGGTAAACTCGCCTAAAGATATATTACTTATATATATATTTTTTTTTTTAATATGGAAGAACAAAAAACAAAAACTAAAAATTGTTTTTGTTTATTTTCTGAGCGACTGAAATATTCAAATTTTTGCAGGGCCCAGCCCTACACGGTGTTGTTTTCTTACCATAAGTAGAATTTTTTCCCCTAAAATAGTTTAATATTAAAAAGATTTGCAACAGATCTCCAACAAGCACGTTTTAATATCTCTTCTTAGTACGAAAATATTTACTATAAAAAATTCACTAAAAATGTTGATTATCCGTTTTAGCAGTTTATTATACTCATAAAAGTTGGTGCATGATTTAGAATTAAACTTCCATTACAAAACTGTATCAGTAACGGTTTCTTCCCTTGCTGAAATTAGGAAACGCCCTGTACAGTACTTCACAAACGGTCACTTTTGGCATACCCGAATAGCCCAAAGTCCAACTGCATAAGTTAAAATTTTGATAAATCTTGTTCACTGGAATCAGTGCTGGCTCCCCTACTATAACTACATTGATGTGTTAATTTTGGAAAAATATGAGTTCTGTAGTTTTTCAAATATTAATTGCAATATTAGATATTTATTGAAACCCGGTATTGATCAGAAAATTAATTATTTTGAAGCAGTTTATTGACTGACAGCTACTTTAACAATTTTACAAAATATATGAAAAAAAACTAAGCCATTTTTGAGGTTGACGGCTGTGATTCTAATTGTTCGATTCCTTCTAAATCGTTGTCTTCCTCTGAAAATCATGAGGTTTCGTCGTCACTACTTGAAGATCCCAGTGTGATGATAACTAAATCATCAATAACCGTTTCAATTTTGCCATCTACTTCCCAGTATTTATCTTCAATAGAACAAACATGTTTAACATACGATTTCCAATTTTCAGCCGATATTGAGTCAATCGCTTCTAATGTTATTTTATTTAAATCTTTAATTGAAAGTTCACCGGTGTTGGGCTCTCGAATATATTTTTTTACTCCTGCCCTTGCAAGTTCAATAGGGTTGAGGTCGCACATGTATGGAGGTAGCCTTAAAGGTGTATGATCGAGGTTACGTAAAAGATCATCAATTTTATACTTTTTTCTCTAGGCTTGTTGGCTGATATTACTTCATATAACTGATATTTTCTCCATGTTGGATCACATACAAGATTGTTCGATTTAAGCCACGATATCATATGAGCTTTTGTAGAGTATTTAGTTGGCACTTTATCTTCTACGTGAGAATGATAAGACGCATTATCCATTACCACGACTGATTTGGGAGGAATGTTAGGTAGAAGCTTCTCGAGCAACCACTTTTCAAAATTATCTCTATTTATCTGTCCATGATAGTCGCCAGTTGTTAGTCCCGAGCGAAAAACTAAAGCAGCACCTGGAACAAATCCGGCTTCTGAACCAGCATGAACTATAATAAAGCGACTACTAGAGAGGATTCCCTGAACAACACCTGTAACACTTTCACTTTGGCAGCATTTGTTCACTGTCATATCATTATCTACCCAAGTTTCGTCTAGATACACAATATTGCGTCCTTCTTGCCTATATTGCGTTACAGTTGATGGATATTTCACCCGCCAGTGAAAAATATTTGGTCTCTCAATGAGTAATTTTCGTTTATTTTGACACTTGCGCCAAACAAAACCATTTGATCGTAAAAGCCTATTTAAGGTTTTATACTCGTACGGAAAATCTATTTTGTTCTTTACAGCACGAAGTAGGGGTTTGCAGGTCGGAACCTTCTTCAAGTTTATATAAAAATCCTCTATTGTTCGTCGAATTACTTGAAAATCACCATCGTCAATTTTATCTTTGTATGATAATCGGGGTCTTTTTTTACCAGGAGATTTTAAAGGTAAAGTAGAACATGAGCGATCATTATGTTCTCTTTGAATTTTGCTTACACTACTTTCCGAAACACCAGTATAAAATGCAGCGCTTCTGTTCGATTTTGAATTGGAATAGTCAAACTATTATTTTCAGCTTTTCTGGTACAGGCCTCTATAACGCTCTCAGTAACTTCACGTGCACCGCTTCTAATTATCTTTCCTCTTTTGCTCCTCGCCATCGTTACTTCGAAATAATAATTCAAATTCAACGCAACGCATTTATATAGAAATGAAAACAAATGCTCGAAATGTATAGCCGCCACTGGAAATAGCTAGAACCTTCGATCGGCAAGTGCATGGAGACTCTAGGCACATCCCAATTACAAGTGGACCAGTGCGAAATTTACTAAATCCTCGATTAATTTTCCGTACCGCTTAGCTGGCGCACTTTATAGGTGAAGCGGCAAACTATTACAACAAATAAAATAACATAAAATGTATTTGCGTAGACAAATTTTACTTTTCCGCTTGCTTAAGACTATGAACCTTTATTTTAGGGACCGCCCGGTTTTCTTTCGTATCCCGCACTTTACCCGGAACGTCCCTCGTTATGAATTTTTCCTTGTATTAGGAGTAGTGAAGTGTGACCTAATTTAGTTCCACACAAAGTTATTTAGTAACGCATATCTATACTGTTTTTTCAAACATTTTTACTGGGCGATTTTGTTCCACCGTATTGGATTCGTAACAATATTTTACCAGTTTCCGTCTACGCCCATATTTGATTTTTGGGCATAATTTAAAATAAATTGAATAATTAGTTTGTAGTATTGAATTGGTACCATTTTATTTTGTTTATCCCTCTATCACATCTAATATATACATCTAATTTTTGTAATTTGAAGTCAGTTAACTAAGAAGGTTTTTTACGTTGATTTTTTTCAAACAATTTATTTCGCCGCTATTTTGCTCTCCCATCTTTAATTTGTACCACAATTTTGCCAGTTTATCTCTATATCCCAATTCTTCCTATCTGAAATAAGTTCGGTTGAGTTTTCTGAAATTCTAGGCATTATACTTCTGATGTCTTTAGGAAGGATGGCATTAAATCTTTTCATTAATTTTTGAGCCCTTAATCTAGAAGAGCAGATTCCTTTTTAACATACATCTACTACTGCTACTACTACTACTACTACTAACATCCGCTCCACTAAAACCGAAACACTGGTTTAGATATGTAGATGATACTTTTGTTGTTTGGCCTCATGCACAGGATAATCTCCTCATATTTCTGGACCACCTTAATTAGCAACATCATCATATATAAATTCACGATGGAAATTGAATCTAATGGAACAATTCCCTTTCTAGATGTATGTGTTCAAAGGAAGGAAAATGGTACATTAGGACATTCTGTGTATAGAAAACCGACGCATACAAATAGATACTTAAACGCATCCAGCACAAAAGAAATCGGTTATTAACTCACTAGTATTCAGAGCTATTTCGATTTCTGATCTCAAGATTCTTTAACATCGGAAACATCGAAACTGACCGAAGCTCTCAGAGAAGATATTACGCGTTCAATTAAAAGACATAGTAAACCAACTCCGCCAAAGGAGAATGATAAAAAGCCACCATTAGGTAGTGTTGTTCTTCCCTACATACATGGCACTACAGACAAATTAGGACGATTACTTCGGCGGTCCAACATATGTACAATCTTCAATACACATAAGATTGGACAATGCTTGCGATCCTCGAAAGATCTTGTACCTTTCCAAACAAAAGGAGTATATAAAATTCCTTGCTCCTATGGAGAAGTGTATGTGGGAGAAACAGGACGCTCAATATCAACTAGAGTTAAGGAACATGAACGATGTATTAAAAAGAAACAAATTGTTCAATCTGCTGTAGCTGAACACCAGCATAACACTGGCCATTTCATAATGCATTGTTGTTTACGGTCAAGGTGAACAGTTGTGTTTATTTTATCTCCGTTATTTTATCCTATTTTAGTGGTATAAAGCGACCTTTTCAGTCTATTTTTTCTCGTATCCTAACTGTAAGATATTAGGGTCAGAGGACATCTGACTTTTATTTTAAAAGTGTGGCCTGTTTTCCGTAAAACGGTCTGAGAATGTCTTCGGTGTGCAAAATTTGTGCGACATCAATCGGTAAAAAATCGCCGGGTCTATCGTGTCAAGGACACTGCATTTACTCTTATCATATCAGGTGTGTTGGTATTACAGCGGACCAGCTGAACTTTCTGCGAGGGAGTAATGGATCACTCGTTTGGAAGTGCCCCGACTGTGTAAAAGATATAAAGACAGCGCCGGCGTCGAATATGCTGCCGTGCAGTCCGGTCGCCCGGGATATATCAGAATCGCAGGAAATTATGAATGTCTTAATGACGGATAAAATCACCGATTTCGAAAAATCTATGGCGAAGTACGCTCAATGTATCAAGGACGTGGATGTCTTGAAGCAGGATAACGTAAATCTTCAGAAACATTTAAAGGTGCTAAATAAGCGGGTTAATGATTTAGAACAATTTTCCCGCATAAATAATATTGAACTTCAAGGTATTACCGAAAAAAATAATGAAAACTTGGACATTATTTTACAGAAAGTCCATGGCGCCCTGGGTGTCGCTGTCGAACCCGAAAAAATAATCTCAATTCAAAGAGTTCATGCCTTTAATACTAAAATTCCTAAAAATATAATTGTTAAGTATTCCTCAAAGAAATTTAGGGATGAAGTCATGCAGGCCTATAAAATGACTAAAGCATCTACTCAGAAGTATGCTTTGAGCATTGACGATGTTTCTGACAAAATTTTTCTCAACGAACACCTTTCCTCCGAAAATAAGATGCTTTTCAAGAAAGCAAGGGATGCAGCACGCCTGAAGGGCGTTAAATTCGTATGGGTCAAAAACGGCCATATTTTTCTGCGCAAGGAAGAAGGCAGTAAGGTCATACAATTGCAGTCGGAAGAAGACCTAATCCACCTTTAAATGTTTTTTCTCTCGGTTCATTCTTTTGTTTATGTTTCATGTACATTTATGTTTCCACAATGGAGCAAAATCTGTCAATCTATGTTCAAAACGTTAGAGGATTACGGACTAAGACAACTGATTTCAAGTTACGTGCATGTACCTCTGAATATGATTTAATGTTTATCACGGAAACTTGGTTGAATTCGTCAGTGTTTTCTTGTGAAATTTTTGATGAAAAATTTCGTGTGTTTTGGCGAGATCGTGAAACTAGTGCTAGTGTAAAACATGATGGTGGCGGAGTTCTAATTGCAGTGAGCAGGGAATACGAAGCTGTTAGTCATCCTGAATGGCAGAGCGACGCAGAGGACATCTGGGTAACGCTTTACACTCAGAACAAAGGTAAAATCAACCTATGTTGTGTATACCTGCCGCCCGGTGATGATAATGCGTTGTCATGTTTTTCCAATAACCTATACCGTCTTTTTAACTTGATATCGAGCGACACGGTATTAATTTGCGGAGACTTTAATATGCCGGACGTACTCTGGATGTCAAAAGTTGATTGCACTTATCTGGCATATGAAAATATTCCTAGAAAATTTAATGAATTTAATGACTTATGGGATATAATTAGTTTTTATGGCCTTAGGCAATACAACTCAGTATTCAATAGCAATACTAAAATCTTGGATTTAATATTTTGTAATAAATCTTTAATTAGCAACTTAAGGGCAGCAGACCCTCTAATATATGAAGACATTTACCACAAAAGTATAGAATTTAACTTGATTTGCCGTTCTCCGGTGAACTTAATATATAATATCGATTTCATTCGTAGTTTCAGACGAGGTAATATGATGCGATCAACTTAAAAATCCAGAGTATAAATTGGGCAAATTTGTTTCGGAAGTGTAGCAATGTGGATCAGTTTGTTGAAGCATTTTATAATCAGCTCTACGAAGTCGCTGACTTATATATACCGAAAAGAAAAGTAAATAATAAATTTCCGGCGTATTTTACTAATAATACAATTAAATGGATCAAACTTAAAAATAAACAACATAAAATATGGAAACAAACTAAACACATAAGAGATTATCAATTGTTTTGTAACCTCAGGCGTCTTTCTAAAAATCTCATCCGGAGGGATCATGCTACTTATTTGAATTCCATTCAGGACGATATACCAGGCAACTCAAAAAAATTTTGGAACTTTGTATCGATAAAAAACCGTAATAGAACGATACCTAATATAATGCATCTTGATAGAGAATTAGCCGAAGGGCCGGCCATTAGTGAATTGTTTGCAACATTTTTTAGAAGTGTCTTTCAGCCTTACCACCAAAAATCTTTTCATTTTGTCCCCTACAACAATAATCAAATAAGTAGTAAGATACATATAACTGAACTGAAAATAAAGGTAGCGGTCCCGATGGATTACCATCTTACTTTGTAAAAAAATGCGCAGTTAGTCTGTGTGTGCCTTTGACTATGATTTTCAACAAATCTTTTAGCGACTGTACTTTCCCGCTGAAATGGAAAAACGCATATGTCGTTCCGATATTTAAGAGCGGCGACCTGAATTGTATCTCAAACTATAGACCTATATGTAAATTAAACATTTTTAGCAAGGTTTTCGAAAGTATTGTACAAAAGCATTTGATAAATAATCTAAAAATGAGCATATTGTCGGAGCAACATGGCTTTTTTCCTAAACGATCCGTAGATACCAATCTAACACAGTTTACTAACTTCATTTTGAACTCTATGGACTCACAAGTGCAGGTGGATTCAGTGTACACCGACTTTAGTAAGGCTTTTGACAAAATAAATCTTAACACCTTAATATCTAAGCTCTCTGGGGTCGGTGTGCATGGAGATCTGCTTCGTTGGTTGACGTCATATGTGTGTAATAGAAGCCAACTGGTTGTAGTCAATGGGCATAAATCTAAATCTTATGTTGTAACCTCGGGAGTGCCCCAAGGGTCTCACTTGAGCCCCGTTCTTTTTTTAATATATTTAAATGATATAAATGAATGCTTCAGGTATTGTAACTTCTCTTTATATGCAGATGATCTAAAAATTTATTTAGGCATAAAAAGTATAAGCGATTGTCTTCTGCTTCAGAGTGACCTTAACTCGTTTTATCAATATTGTCAAAATAACCAGTTGGCTCTTAATATCGATAAATGTTGTTATATCTCCTTCACTCGTAACTTTCAAAAATTTATTTTTCTTTATAACTTCAATAATGTGCCCTTAAGACAAGTGGACTCTATAAAGGACCTAGGTGTGATCCTGGATAAAAAAATGACTTTTTCGCTTCATGTTGACTATGTAGTTAAGAAATCGAACAGAGTGCTTGGATTTATCTTGAGACAATGTAGACAATTTAACTCAATTATAGCTATGAAGACTCTGTATTATTCATATATTTATAGTAGACTAAACTACGCTAGTGTAGCCTGGAATCCACAGTACGGAATCTATAAAAACCGATTAGAAATAGTTGAAAATAACTTTTTAAGATATTTATATTGTAAGGAAACAGGGACGTACAGCAGCACCATTAGCACATCCGTTCTTCGAAGCCGATTTAAAATTTTTTCACTAGAGGCTTGTAGAGAGCACACCGATGTAATTTTCCTTTTCAAAATCGTCAATAATCTTGTAGATTCTCCAAATATTCTGTCGAGTATTCACTTTAATATTCAACAACGTGCGTTAAGAAGTAATTATTTATTTTTTGAACCTTTTTGTCGAACAAACCTCGGAAGAAATGCCCCATTAAATAGAATGCTTACACTATATAATTCGAGATATGCTAATGTTGACTTATTTAATAACTCTTTAAACAGTTTTCGCAAATTGATCAAACGTCTTTACCAAATTGAATAATTTTTTTTACTTTGGAATGATTATGAATACTTATGTACCACTTTTTTGTATTTTTTTATATTTTCATAATTTGTAGTACCTCATGAGACTTGTTCTACCTTTATATGTATCAGTAGATATCATTTTGGACCTCGGTCTGTTGATATCTTATATGAAATAAATAAATAAAAAAAAATAAAAATAAAGGAAACCAAGGTTCTCGCATTGGTTCCAGGTTTTTGTAAACGAAAAGTTAGAGAATCTATTGAAATATTTAAACATACAAAAAATTTCAATAGAGGCGCGTGTTACGGTCTACATCACACGTGGAAATCGATTTTAACACAGGGTCATGGTTCGGCGAGCACAAGTCGGGTATAAAAGCCCGCCTGAATCTCTTCAAGCTCACTCACTGATCCCTGAAGATGCCTCCTGCAAGCGAAGGCGAAACGTCGGATAGTAATTCCAATTTGACACGGTCTAATCCCTAGAACCATGATTTCTCAGTTTATATTACTTTTTGTGATTAATGATTCATACGAGAGTATTTCCGAGCCAGTTTTTCATATCTGTTTTGACTAATATCAATTACAAAACTCACTCATTTGCAACAATTTTATTATATTATGCTGATAATATGTAAAATGTGTCTGTTCCAATCTCCTGTATAACTTTTATATCTTTTATGATGACTCACTGAATGACAATGATCTAGACAGAGGACAAAGAACTGTTTTATTCTTGTATTGCAAGAAATTGCTAGTAATAGGACTTTTAACTTGACCTACCTAAAAGATTAGTCATATTACGCATATAAAAGCCATTAGTTTTTTCTACTGTTATTTTTTCTTACATAATGAAGCTGTTGGGCCTCATTTAGAAAAGCTCCACTGTGATTAAATTAATTATTGAGCTGTGAAGGTCAGACATATTTAAGGTAATTATTCGAAGAGCTCGTAGGAGAAATGTATTAATCAATAATAATGTTTATTCTACTACACAAAGTGTTCCGAAATAAAGTGGAAATGTCTGATTCCTGTACCGTCTTTGTTTAAACAACTTTTGCATTTGCAAACATTGCTCATTTACTAATGACTGATAATGAAAAACAAAGCAGTGACGGCCCGTACTCTGAATTTAGGGTCGGCCGTGGCTCATGGCCAATCAAGTGCGGTTTTACGGTGAGGGGGTAGTAAGGTAATTACCCCCCCTCCCTCCGCTCAGGCCGGTCAAACATCATGTGTAATTTACATATTTTTAAATGAAAAACTTGGCTACGAAACACTATTGCAAAAGAGCGACCTGTTGGAATGCATATCCATATATGAGTATTGATGTAAATATAAATAATGTAATTAATAACAACAAATTTGATAAAAAATATAGGTATTTATGTTGTTCTCATACCATTTATAATAAAATATATCAACAAACTTTTTTTTTAAATTAACCCACCCCCAGAAAGGTTTCCTAAAATCGCGCCTTTGAGGCCATTGTAGTGTTAATTGGTGTCACGTCCAAATATGGTCAAATACTAGTCTTTTATTTTTTTCCGTTTATTTCTTCAATGATAACTAAGAAGGTACCACCCTATATATAGCAGATCTAAGCTAGAATATAAATTTAATAAATAAGAAAAAGATGTTAATAAAACGCTCTAGTCACCAGTCAATTTCATTTTTTGATATTTTAATTTATCTTGCCTCAAGAGGAAAATAAAATAGATGCCAAACAAAGTGAAAGCTACATACACAACCAAAAAAGCAAGAACCACGATGCGGCCGGCCGACTTCTAAAACAAATTCCAAAACATTCAAAATGGTGGAAGAAAAATATGTGTTACTAAATAACTATGTACCAAACTAAATTGGGTCATACTTCTCTATTCCCAATAAAGGGAAAGATTCATAACGTGGGATGTTCCGCGTAAAGGAAATTTACGGATTTTTTTAGTAATAATTTTTTTATTTTCAGGATGAACTGACACAACTACGAACAGAAAACCAGCGGTTAAATCTGAAATTGAAAGCTGAAGAAAATTCAAAACTAAACACCTTAAATGGCAACTACATTCAAATCACGCAACAACCAAATCGCAAAAGATCACAAAGCTTTACACACATTGACAGCTTCGAAGATAATGTTAAAAAAGAGCCACCCCCTCCCCCGCCTCGAAAAGATTTTGGGGTGATGTGTGGGGTACTAACTAGAAACGTTGGGGTCGGTCATCAGTACCCCAATACGAAGCACGCTTCAACAATCACCACTGAGTTCGCTGACAAATGGCTTCCGGAAAAAGCTAAATTTTTGAACACACAGCCTTTGCCTAGTGCTAAAATTACGGTTGCGAAAGGAACTCAGACCTTTTTGGTCAAAGAAAAAAGAGATATGGGCATTCAGACATCTATTTTAGAGCCCAAGAAGATCATGGTCATAGGTTACACGCAAACAGATTCAATATTGAAGCCAGCGGTGTCCCACGTGGGTTCTTTGGCAGCTCCACGGACAGCAGACTTTGCCATACAAAAGAACGTGGAATGTTACTCTGTAGGTAGCTCAGATGACACGATAGATGACATAATCTGTGAAAAATGCAACGCTTTCAAACGGTCAGTAGGCGTAGGGCCAGACAAAAGTGAAGATATTCACACATCACCTGTATCCTTAGCAGCTTTAAGTAATAGAAGTAAGTCGTTTAATTTAGGAGAGGAAAGACTTGATCTCCACAAGAGAACTCGAACTGTAGCATCACAATATGAGAACAGTTTAAATACAATAAGCAGGTCCGCTCAGGTTGAGGTAAAAACCACCTCAAAGGCTTCACAGCACGAAATAAAACTAGCAGAAAAAAACACTCAGTACGAAACCTATTCGATGTCCAAAACTACCGACACCAAAGATCTAAAAACACCCACTAAGTCCATAGCGTGCGAGGCAAAAGAGGAGAAGCCGAAAACTGCTGAGAAAGGCAGCAACACGACCAGCGAAGAAAAAGAAGTTTCAGAAGAGAAAATATGTGCCAAATGTGCGAGTAAAGAAATGGAGACGTCAAGGGAGTTTAAGAAAGATGGCCCGAGCAGCCCAACACCCAGTAGAATCCCTGTACCAACCACACCCATTGAGGCTAGGAAGTTTAGGCGGCAAGATACTTACACGAAGTTATATTCTTCATCTCCTACTGAAAAATCTCCTATTGAAACCTTCAAGTAAGTATAACTAACTTAGAGTATAATACAGGGTGTATTAAGAAATCATGGTTCTTGAGATTTATGTCTCTAAAAATACGAGAATAATTTCATATAAATAGGGATCAGGAATAGCTTCGTTTTCGAGATACAGGGTGTTTAAGTGTTAATAGATGTTTCCATAATCTTCAACCAGCCGTCTTTCAATTTAATTTTTAACTATTATTATTATTTCTTTATCAAGGAAAACAAAGGTCTGTAAGTACGTTCGTTTTTATTTAGCAGCTCAAAACCGGAACGATATTCGTGGATTCCTGCGGTTTGCCTATTTTTTTTTATCTATGAGCAAACCAAAAACCAAAAAACGATTTTTAAATCGAAGTGTTCTAAGAAATGAAGAAGTAAGTATATTTGGTACTGTCTAAAACAATTATTTTATAAACAGTGACTCTATTTTTGGTATAAAGCGGCAACGCTGAATTTTCGAAAAATGGCTGTTCATCCGCCATTTTGAAAACAAAAGTTAGCTTGTGATACATCGTTGAAAAGCTAATTTTAGGCTGAATACGATAATCCATAAAAATATACAGATTCCCATGTAAAATACAAAAGTAGGGGTCATTCGGGTAATTGTTTTTACTTCCCTCGTAAAAGGGAGATATTGTAATCATGAAAAAATCACCCTCTCAGATTTTTTCAGGTCTTTACGTTTCAGGGTCTCTAGATGACGAAAAACGTGTTTTGTCGATTCCGTCAGTCTGTCTGTCCACTGCATAGCTAAAAAAATACTCACCCGATGAACTTCAAATTTTGGTCAAAAATTAAGTGTCATATGGGGATGACCTGGTAACATTTTGGTTAAAATCCAATAAGGCAAAACCAAAATGGCGGCCTAGTGAAAAGTTAAAAAATTATTACTAAAAAAGTGCTTATCCAATTTATCTGAAATTTTGCACAAAAATCAAGTATTATGTAGGAATCAACTGGTAAAATGTTGTTACGAATGCAAGATGGCGGAACAAAATGACGACCAAATAAAATTTTTGTTATCTGAAAAAATTACCCTTTCAGGTTTTACATATCTTGCCAAAAACATGTTATATAAATTCCATCGGTTCGTCTGTCGGATGGCCTGTCTGTCAATTCGCGGCATACCTTAAAAACCACTCATCAGATTAACTCATGTAGTCATGTAAACTGTTGGACATTTGAGGAAAAATAAAAGTATGAATTTGGTAAATGTTTTGGTAGTTTCTTATTGTACGATAGTTGCACTTTAACAATTTGCATCGTTCTTTCAAAAAAAATTACTTACTCACTTAATAACACCCTCGCAAATTTGCGTGTTTTAAAGTGCATGAAATTTCGTGTTTCGAGATTACATTTGTTTGAAGGTTTACTTAGTCAAAGAAATATTTAAAGTAAATCTTTTAATTTTCTGGGGTATATTTGAACCTTTTCTTATAACTTAGGGCTCGTTTTCTGGTTTCATTATTTCGCCATAGGTGTCGCTGGCTCTACTGAAATTTTGTTACGAATTTTTAAAGGGATAAAAATAAATTTCGACTTAACTTAAAAGGTTAAAAAGTGTTAAATCAACCTTTTATTACACTTCGGGGAAGAACATACTAACTGTTTTCAAGTGTCAGAATAAAAAAAAACGGACTTTTCTGAAATTACCTATATATTTTAAATGTAACTTTTTATTATCTAGCGATACGTGATACATATGAAAGTAAATAAAATAAACATAACTTATAATTTTGAATTTAGCTCTGACAATCCCTTGTTATAAATGCCAGTTTAGAAATTTGATTCGAACAGTAAATATATGTATGTATGTGCAGGGTGGCTTGAATTCAAGACTCATCATTGGGATCTTGGGAACCGTAAGAGAGACAGTGTCGGTAAAATTATAGTAAAGTTGCGCATTTAGGTGCCTAATAATATGTCATATAAGAAATTTTGAAAATACCAAAATTTGGAAAAATGTTTTTATTTTTTTGAATCTTGAATTTTTAAGAATTATTGCCGATTAACGCATGGATTTTTTAAAACATTCCGATTTCATAACATGCAACCCTGTTGTGTATATGTACAGGGTCTTCCATTGAGGAGGAAAAACGGTATTTTTTTGACTTCCCCCGTATTTCTCAAGAAATTCAAAATAGCCAATCGATGTATTTTAGCTCGGAGAATTCGAAAATCGTAACAAAAAACAATTGTTTTTTAAATAGCTTATCAAAAACTAAGATAAGAATGTGAAAGTTATTTTGACGGCTCAAAGAAGCAAAAATGTCAATTTTCAAACTTCAATGAATTAAAAACAGTTGAAGATAGGCATATAGCACCCTTATTAAAAACACTTAGAATTGACCATAGAATCCAAAAATGTAATAATATATAGGGTGTTCCGTTTAAAAAACGCAACATTCTTGGCGTAAGTCTTTTGTTTCTTATTCAATTGTTTTTTTGTTACGATTTTCGACGTCTCCGAGTTAAAATACATCGATTGGCTATTTTGAATTTCTTGGGAAATACGGGGGAAGTATAGTGGAAAAAATATTTTAATGAAAAAATAAATTTAGTTGGTTTTGCTGTTCGAAAAAATTAAATATGTAGGTTCATGACTTCTAATATTTTCTGGGGTTAGATTTACCCGATTACTTCTGTTTTCAATTTGGCTATTATAGGTTTGTGAGTAGGTACTAAAAATATGATTAATTTATGATTTCACATCTAAAAAATATCAACGATATTACCCCACGAGACGCTACACTATTTTTTACGCAAATTTAATATCGATTTGACTGTTCTCAACTTATCGTTCTCAGAAATTTTGTTTATACACAAATTCATTACAAGCATCATAAGTTTTTTCTAAAAATATGTCTTTGTTAGTTTAGGGTGAACGTGAAATAATCTCAACTTAAATTTTTCGGAAATCTTTGTATTTCCAATACTTAATCTATATAGTGTATTTTTAATATACGGGGAAGTAAAAATATCAGCCGATCTAGTTTTTAAAACAACTGGGTCACTTTACGGATTACGCATTTCTGCGAAACTACATTCTTATTAAAAAATAACATTGCTCAAATTCTTGATTTTTTTTTCATTTACACTTACCTGTACTCTTCTAATATACTTTGCATAGTTCCATGAGTTATACCTAAATCTCTAGATGCTGCCAACACATTTATATAAGCATTAACTGCAAGCATATCATACCCTTCTTTATTAGAAATAGGCACTTTGTTTTCGTAATACACACTTACTACAAACACTAAACTTAATAATAATTTGCCAACTCATTTTGTCATAGTATTTTATTTTGACGCTCGCACTTAATTTTGTCAAAGCCTACTTCTCTTTTAGCACGTCGCATAACTGAAAAGTAACGCATTTAAGATACATTCTTTATGAAAGGGGTGTGTTAATTAAAGCAAGTAAGTTAAAAATGAATTAAAGAAGTTGAAGAATACTTAAAATATTTGCAGTATAAAAATAAGATTAGTGTTAAAAATTGATAATTAGATACCACGTAAAAATTCGTTTAGAAATGCTTGAGTTTCTTATAAGAGCGTCAAGTAATATTTTCTTTTGCTTATATCTCCGTAAATAAAAAAGATATCAACTTGCAGTTTGCGCTATCTTCTTGTTTTTTTGTGATCCGTAACACTGACCTATAATAAATATATCAATCCATTTGAATTTTTTAAGAAAACACCTTAAATTTAAGAAATTACCCGAAAGCGCCATTTGGCGATCGGAACGAAATTTAAAATAATATAATTCATTCGTCATTTGAAACCATAATAAATGCCCTTTTCAACAAGACCAAAATCGTCAAGATCCGTTAGTTATTACTTAAGTTATGTCCGTTTTAAAAACAAACATTTACGCTTTCCCCCCACCCTTTATTTAAACAGAAAAACCCTTAATAAAAATTATTCGCAATTTAGCAGACATTAATATAAAGTTAATTTTGATATACCTTCACTGGGTGAATTTCTGAGCAAATCTGCTTTTTCTAATTGACTACGCGTGTTGCGCCCTCTAGCGACCGATATAGAAATTTAAAAATAATTTCCAGCGTTTTCTCTTGGCCACTTTTACTATAAGAAAAATGTTTCTAACATCGTGGGATAAAGGGTTTCCGAGATACAGCCGGCCTCCTTTCTTAGTCGTACACCCGGTACATACCCACATAAATTTACTTACTACATCTACTCAAATAAAATTACTGCTTCGATACTCCAGTATACATTTTTTCTATTTCCGTTAAAAAGGTTTTATTTCAAGAAATTTAAACCGACTTTTGAAACATTTTATTAGACCGCCATTTTGTTTCAAAACATGGAATAAGTAGTTGCTGAGCTTTGTTGCGCAGAGACAAACCGACAGAACAACAGACCGAAGAAATGGAAGAACATGCTTTTCGAGATCTAGTGACCCTAAAACGCAATGATTTGCAAAAATCGCGGAATGTGATTTTTTACGATAACTTCTATATGCCAATTTTTTATTAAAGCACCCTATATATTTCCAAATAATTTTAAATTATAGATATGCGCCTTAAGTTACATTTAAAAACAAACTAACGCTTAGCAACTAGAGATTGTCGCGTATGGAATGCCATTTGAATTTTTTAGAACATACTGTATATTTATTAGATATTTAATTAGCTTTTATATGTAGCTGCCACTCCATCTTATAATTTAATTACTATAATAAACCTTCTAATTAATATTTTGACATTTGCGTGTTGAGGGTCAATCCAAACTTTTGAAACCGTCCCTGTTGAAGGTCGGGGAAAGTGATATCCAGGGGGAACAAGCAGATGATGCGCAGGCGCGCATAATAAATCATTATTGATGAGGCTCAAATATTCTCTCAGTAGCAAAACAATGCGTTCGGTGGCGTAGTCGGCTGTAGCTTTTTGCTGCCTTTTTCTTTGCTATGACCTGAAGTTAATCGAGACGCTTTTTTCCGAATGTTATCCCCCAAGCAAAACTTAAATCAAAATGCCCACTGCTCTTACATGCATCAACATATCCTTTTAACTAGGTAAATAGGTAGTTTGTATATGTCATTGTAGCTAGCTTTCCCTGATAAAATGTGCATTTATAAATTTATTGGCATTTTTCTTGAGTTTTTATATCTTTTTTTTTTACAAATTATCTAAATTAAACTGATGTTAATCTTTTTTGAAGTTTGCTATAGACAAAAAACATATACACATTTTTAAAACTTAAAAAATAAATTACAGTTTTGCCATGTTCCGGATCATATTTTTATTTTTTTTAAGGCAATGTATTAAACAACGACTTCAACGATATATAACAATATGGTATTGACGATCTTCTTCAGATCATGTTTCCATAACAAAGTGTAATTTTAAAATCTAAAAGTTTTTTTTTGCTACAAAACCACTGTAAGTACCTATATTTTAAAGTTCCCCGTAAAAATAATCTAAGAGGGTAAGAACAAGGTTCCTGGGAGGCCAGTGAACATTCCCATGGACCTAATACAATTTGCAAATTATACAGAGTAGCCTTAGGAGGGTGAAAAACCCCCTGAAATTTGAAGAGAATTTACTTTTTACTTCCCTCGTAAAAGGGAAGTATTGTAATCGTGAAAAAATCACCCTTCGGGATTTTTTCAGATCTTCACGTTTCAAGGTCCCTAGATGCCGAAAAACATGTTTTCTCAATTCCTTCGGTCTGACTGTGTGTCTGTCTTTCTGTCTGTTCGCGGCATATCTAAAAAACTACTTACGCGATTGACATAAAATTTTGGTCAAAAATTAAGGGTCATATGGAGATTTTGGTAATATTTTGGTAAAAACCCAATATGATGAAACAAAATGGCGGCCTGTTATGTTAAAGAAATTATTATTAAAAAACTGTGTATCCAATTTATCTCAAATTTTTCAGAAACATCGAAGTATTATATTGGAATCAACTGATAAAATTTTGGTACGAATCCAAGATGGAGGAACAAAGTGGCAACTTAGTTAAATATTTAAAAATTCAGCCTGTAAAAACTGCTTAATGGATTGATTTCAATTTGTGTGCCAAAAATAATTGTGGTACAGTAAAATTGTGGTACTAATTCAAGATGGCCGAACAAAATGGCGGCCAAATAAGATATTTGTAATCGTGAAAAAATCACCCTCACAGCTTTTAAATATCTTCACGTTTTAGCGTCCCTGGATGTTTTATCAATTCCGTCGGTCCGTCTGTCGGTCACTCTGTCTGTTTGCGGCACAGCTTAAGAACCAGATTGACTTCAATTTTTATTTAAACATTAGGGATCATACGGGGATGATCTGGTAATATTTTGGGAAAAATCCAATATGGCGGAACAATATTAAAAAAATTATTACTAAAGAAATGAATTATCCAATTTACCTCAAATTTTGCACAAAAATCAAGTGTTATATAGGACTGAACTGATAACATTTTGATATGAATCCCAGATGGCAAAACAAAACAGCGGCCTAATAAAATATTTAAAAAAATGAAACAAAATAGCCTTACTTACTACTTACTACTTATTAAATTACTCTCAATTTTTGTTCAAGAATTAAGTGTGATATAGAGATAAACTGGTAAGGTTGTGGTACGAATTTAAGATGGCGAAACAAAATGGCGGAAAAATAAATTTTTTAAAAATCGACGTAAAATTCGTTCAATTGACTTTAAATTTTGCAGAAAAATTAAATGTGAAAATGGGATAAACTGGTACGAATTCTACAGGACGTAACAAAATGGCGGTGTGTGTCAATGTAAAAACTACTTATTGAATTTATTTTAAATTATGGCCAAAATTCAAGTGTGGCATAGGTAGAAAGAAAACATATTGGTAGGAATCCAATATGGTGGAACAAAATGGCGCTCAATAATAATGTTTGAAAATTCAGTATATATGACACATATATACTGTGACTATATACTGAACTCAATTGGATCACACTTCACTATTCCTAATAAATGGAAAAAAGTCCTAAAGATCATATCTTTAGCAGTCCCCAAAAAAAGAAAAATTTTTTTTTGCTTTAAAGCGGTTAGTTAGAAAAAAATAAACTACGTATATAACACATTTGTTCCACTATACTTGGTAACTCTAGGGGATACAAGAGTCACTTAAAAATGCAAATATTTATAATTTTCATAAAGCTTTTTTAAAAAACATGGGACATTTATTTTCCCTTGATTAATTTTCTTTTTTTGTATACATACGTAATTTTTTTCTTTATATAAAGGATTGAAATAGCACCCTAAAAACAAAATTAAAACTTTAATTGTTTTAAAGGGTAAACAAAAATTGAATAAATTAACTATTAAAATTTTTAAAAAATGACATACCTTAACTTGAGAAAACCATTGACGTAGCATTGTGGCCAAAACATACAGGGACAAACAAATTTGTTTTAATCTCCTATACTATTAGGTAACATATGTCAAATTGCAGGTTCTGATTGGTTGTTACCAAATAATATATTGTCATCAATATTTGCTAGATAAAAAAAACGACAATTCCAGCATTAACTGTAGAACAAAAAGCTATAATTCACGCCAGATTGAGGGACAGAGTACCTGTAAGAGACATTAATGCAGAATTGAGAGTAAGCAAGAATATAGTGATCATGCAATAAATAAATTGATTGAGGTCTGGACTGTTAGAACTCCACGGTAGGACGTGAACGTTGTATTGTATTCTTCGGTGAATTTTTGAACAACTCTTGCCAACTGATGGAATCATGACTCGATGAAGAGTGTCTCAATAAAGAGCAGGTGTTAGTCTTCCTTGAGCAATTTCCAAAACTCCTGGGCCCATAGCAATGATCCAGCTTCAATTGTTATTAGAAAAAATGTCCACTTTGATTAGCCTTATGGGACATCGGTTGTTTAGATCTGACCCTCCTATTACACGTCTTGCTGTTCTAGAGGATCCGAGGAAATTAAATTCTTCTTTCGCGTTTAAGACTCTCTCGAAGGGATGTTTTCTTAGAAAGTTGACAAGCCCGGTATCTTCATTCTCCGTCGAGATTTTCCACCTACCGAAATCTATTTTTCTCTTAATATCCCCGTGTCCTGAATTTGGGGAAAAGTAAAAAGCTTAGTCTGTCTTTAGACCGAGAAGGCCAGAAGGAACTCCGACAGAAGACAACTGAAGCATGGAAAAAAATGACTCCAGAATTCACAAGAAGTTTTTTGTTAAGCATGTCACATCGTCTACAAGCCGGCATCGAAAGCAATGGTTCAATGAGGAAATATTAATTATTATTTATTGTTATTTTTATTTATTTTATTTGTAATTAGATGTACCATGTAAAAAAAATACCAGAAAAACTCTTCAAAAACTCAGTTAGATTAATACTCATGCACGTTTTAATAGTATAGGAGCAACTAATATTGATTTTTTTTCTTGTACTACTATTTTTTGGCCACAATGGTACATACATACATTTATTTTTAGACTGTCAGGCTTAGATCTGTCACCCAAGTCCATATCGACTGAATCAATTAGCCCTTTCGACAAGGTAAAACAGAATCTCCGGCTTGACGTGCCAGCTAGTGCTTCCGGCTCAAAATCGCAAAATGGCGTAAATCTTGCTCCCATAACAAAAGTTCAAATACAGGAAACAACACTGCCAGTGTCCGAATCTACCATCTTTCAACAGCCCGCAGCCAGGAAAAAGTAAGTCCCTTATTTTTTTTAGCTAATTTATTCTTCAGTGTCAGAAATACACAGTGTCCCAGAAGATGTGGGTATTTTCTAGGATTTGGTACTCCTTAACGGAGATATAGGGTGTCAAAGTGAAATTTTTGTTTTTGTTTTATGTGAATAACTGTTATTTTTTAACACTTTTTTTTTCAATGAAAATTTGTATCTGGGGGGTTTTTGGATATGGGAAATTCAAATTTTATGTTAGTATTTCTTTGGCTTGTAGAAGGCCATAATTTACACGTTTCTTTACATTAGCGTTCATTAGGAAAACGGTTTATATGAAATTAGATCCTTTTGTTCACAAACTACCCAAGTCCGAGAGGTTGGCTACATATTCTGGGGCACACAGCATACAAGGTAGTCTATATGACTACCCTGATAATTCACAAATCAAACTACGACAAGTAAACTAACATTGGTTTTTGCATATTTAAATAAATCGTTTCGCACACGCTTTTTTAGGAAAATGTATCAGATTGACTTCAAATTTTAGGCAAAAATTAAGGGTCATATGGGGATGACCTGGTAATATTTTGGTAAAAATCTAATATGCCGGAACAAGATGGCGACCTAGTGAAACATTAAAAAAAATATTACTAAAAAAACTAATTATCGAATTTACCTCACATTTTGCACAAAAATCAAGCGTTACATAAGAATGAACTGGTAATATTTTGGTATGAATATAAGATAGCAAAACAAAATGGCGGCAATGACTTTAAATTTTGCAGAAAAATTAAATGTGATATAGGGATAAACTGGTATGGATTCAACATGACGTAACAAAATAGCGGTGTGTGTTAATGGTAAATACTACTTATTTAATTTATTTTAAATTATGCCCAAAAATCAAGTGAGACAGGTAGAAATAGGTAAAATGTTGATAGGAATCCAATATAATGCTGCATTTAGAATAATAATACAAAATGGTGCCCAATAAAAATGTTTGAAAAGACAGTATATATGTGTTCCTAAATAATTACGTACTGAACTAAATTTGGTCACACTTCCCTATTCCTAATAGAAGGAAATATTCATAACGGGGAAGTTCCGGGTAAAAGGAATTTAGCGATCTTTTTCTTATAAATGAGTAAAATAATTATGATATAAAGACATTTTTCATTACTGTTCTAACATCTTTAATTATTATTGTTATTAAATTTATTTTTATATATATTTTTAATGGGGCGCCTTTAGAGGCAATTTTTACCTTTCACCAGGGTTGAAAAAAAAAAACAGTTTTTTTTCAAATTTTAAAAATGTTTTAAACTCCAAGGTGAGGATTATGTTTAAAACAAAAAAAACATGTTTAAAACACTTGTTTTAAACCCTGATATTATAGTTAATTATCATTATCTTGATGTGTTTGCAGTATAACTATGTTTCCTTATTGTTAAATGTGTTCAGATTAATTGCTGCATTTAGAATAATAAACAAATCTTATTTTTGCAACTGAATAAAAATATCTACCTTTAAATTGATTAGAACAAATATTTATATTTATGAAAATTACATATCTTAACTCAACATAAGGAGCAGTTTGTACATATTTTAGATTTGCTTTTGGCATTCGCAACTTTGAGGACAAGTTATAAAATAGATGAATCTGGCAAATTAATGCTAAAAACTCTACGAAAATTACATATACTTTCGTTTATTCACAAGATTCTTATTACGGGCCATCCCGAATATTTATACAGTCAGTAATTTGCGAGATTCGAGAGTGTGGGTTGTGCTCGAACTCGAATGGGCAACTTTTCATTATTCCCAGGCACTCCTCCATTTTTAAAAGATCAATTAGCTACGCGGCTTGCAAACTGTATAATGAATTACCTCTGTTTTACCATAATTAACTTCAAAAAGGAATTAAAGGCTCGGCTCTTGGTATATATGTATTATTCTTGTTTTATTACTTCTATTTTTGTTCTTACTGTAACTAGCATTTAGGTATTTAGAAGTATGTATTATGATATTAAAATGTATAGTTTTTTACTGGTTGAAAAACACTCCTTGTGGGTGACACTTCGCCATTATTGTCTGTTTTATTATATTTTGGTTATTTTGTATTGTTTTATATTTTTAAATAAATTGTCAGACAAATAAAACGAATTTATTATTATTATTATTATTACTAGCGAGTACCCGCGACTGCGTTCGCGTATGGAGATAAGAAAGGGATAAAAAAATGTACTTAAATGGTCTTATTTAAATACCTCTTTATAAACCACGTTTTTTGTTGTATTTTCTTTCAATTTTTGTTAACAGGGACTTGGGTTAAATAAAAAATATTGGGATATTTAAGGGGGGTTTCACCCCCTTGAAATTTGAAAAATCCCTTCTTATCAAACCTCTACATCTTACAATCAACCTATATGCCAAAATTCAGCTTTTTACGTCAAGCGGTTTGAACAGAATCGTGATTAATCAGTGACCCAATTTTTTTAAAACACCCTATATACATTTTTAAGAAATTTTAAAACATGTAAAATAATGAAATAAAGCATGAAGCTTTTTTCCAAAAAATCAACTGCTTTTTAAATAAAAAATGTTGTAATATTTAAGGGGCGGTTTCACCCCCTTGAAATTTGAGTTTTAAAAAATCCCTTCGTATCGAACCTCTGCATCCTACTGTTGAGCTGTGTGCCAGAATGTAGCTTTTTATGTCAAGCGGTTTGAGCAGAATCGTAATTAATTAATAACCCATTTTTTTACAACACTGTATAAATTTACAATACATAAATAGTGTTGGTAGGTTTCGGTCACCAGATGATTTCACGAACTTGCTGAAAAATTTGTCTTAGTATATTAAACAAATAGATTATTATACAATACATATAACTATTTTTTAGAAAAAAGTGAATAATTGCCGACATAACTGACAAATACTCACATAACAATTATTCTTTTCAGGGCGATCCCAAGCAAAGAAATGCAAGGTGCAATGAAAGTACTCAACGATTCTCTCCAGAAGAGTCCAACCAGGACAGTCAAAAACCAAAGTGCAATAAACATAGTCCAGCAAGAGTGGTTCAAAATATCAAGCTTAGTAACAGCTAATCCGTTGGACGTCGAAGATTACTTAGACGCCTTTGAAGATATGTCTTCGCTGCTTCTTCAGTACGTCGTCAATATGACAGATGGCAGTGGGAATACTGCCATGCACTATGCGGTGTCGCATGGAAACTTTGACGTGGTTTCGATTTTGTTGGATTCGAAGGTTTGCGACATCAACAAGCCCAACAAAGCTGGATATACTAGTGTAATGCTGGTATCTCTGGCAGAAGTTAGAAGTCAAACCCATGCGAATGTCGTCAAAAGACTGTTTCAGTTGGCGGATGTGAATATTAGAGCTTCACAGGTAATCTTTTTTAAATATATATTTTTTACGACATTCAACCAAAGCTCGTTCTGACAATTATTTTTCCCTAACGTTTCAAATTCTATTGAACTTATAATATTGTCCCAGCTTTGTCATACATGTTTGAGGAAATATTATTTTAATTAAATTGATAGATAAACAATGTTAAACAAATTTTGTTAGAGTGGTGCATTATTTATGGTTAAGATCCAAAAATTGTTGCAACCTCAGGACACATATATAGATCCTATATCCTACATGAAACCCATATTATCAGTCTTTACCTGCTCCGTTGGTCCGTATACATTTTCTAGATATTATATTTCTAAATGGTTTTCGTTAACAATCCTTTTGTTGTTATGTTATAGTGGTGTATTATTTGGGGTTAGAATCCAGTATAAAGTTTTCTTTAGAGCTTTTTTTATATTTTTATGGTTGTTAAATGACTCTTAAGATCACTAAGAAAAACTATTATAAAATCGTAAGTTCGATTCGGCTAGCTGATGTTTTAGAGCAACTTAATAAGATTATAATTTTAATGTAAAATACTCCGGCTAATTGAACTTAGCAAACGTTGGAAAAGTTTTTTTATAATTTGGCTATGGGCGCCAGAGCTATAGGAGCTCGAAGAAGAAAAATATACAGATATAAAATAAAGGAAGAGAGCAACTTAAAATAATTAGATTTAGATATTTAATAAAAAATAAAGATAAAATATATGCTAATGTGACCTAAATTAAATAAATGAAAAACAAAATCACGTAACTACCAATTTATTTTTCCTTGGACTGTGTTTTTTTTTAATATTGTTTTCAATTTTTACAATATAAGTACCTGACATACGTCAGTTTATAAATTTCCACATATATAGATTAATAACAATTTAGAAGTGGAAGTGAAATTAAATTTCTCTTACAATTGAAATGATTATATTTTATATTTGGAAAAGATTTGGTTATTTATTTTTTCTCAATATATGCATAAAAATCAATTAATTATTAAATTAAGGCTAGAAAGTACATTTTCTCATAAAATTAAGTTAAAATATTCAAACGATTCAATTTAACAAAGATAATAAATTACGATTTAAGCCAGCAAGGATAAGAAAATCCTATAGATCTAAAGAAATTAAATGGGTTAAATAAATTTAGTTGGTAATTAGATTTTTTTAATATTTTTTAAGCAGCTGATCGTTTATCAGTATGATTGAATTTTATTTATGTGAAGCTCTTTGTGAATAAACAATGAAACTCAATTATATTTTCGGTTGTTCATTATCAATTAGTTAAGCAGCTGATCTTTTATCAGTTTGATTTAATTTAATTAGTAGATAATATGAAGTTCTTTTCGAACAAACAAACGATGAAACTCAGTTATGTGTTCGGTTGTTGAATATTAATTAGTAAAGCAGCTGATCTTAAATCAGTTTGATTTAATTTAATTAGTTGATATTATGAAGTTCTTTTTGAACAAACAAACAATGAAACTCAATTTTATGATCGGCTGATATTTGACCTTATGCAAAATTTCTAAAATGACAACATGACTCTAGATAATTCTAGACACTTTTAAGCAAATTTCTTAAGTAGAAAAAATTTAATCATAAATAGTCAAGTTATCATAAATCCAAATTAAGATAGAATAAGAGAAATTTTAATTCAAAAAGTCCAATTTGATATTAGAGGAAAATTACAATACAAAAGAAAATCAAAATTTCAGTTCCATAATCCCAATAAATTTACCATGAAATAAAATGCCACAATCTTAAATTTAAATTAGTGAAATATCAATGGTATTACTCACTAGTATGATACCTTGATTTAATATACACTCACATAATTTATAAGAAAGAAAAATTTTATACCTAATTAGGATAAAGGTAAATGTCCAAAAATCTTTAAGAAATTAATATTTTAGTACAGATAATAATTTTTACAAGTAAATATACCAATGCCGCATAGACAATATTTATACACAGTGCAAGTATTAATTTATACCTACATTAAATTTGATATATTTAAATCAAGAAGATATGTTTAAATTTTACGTAAATCGAGACGAAAATTTTTATATATATATATATATATATATATATATATATATATATATATTTTTACAATAATTTATAATTTATACCATTTATATTTTTATATAATTTTTAAGATATATATAATTTAAGATAATTATTAATTAATAAAAAGAGGGAATTGAAGACTGAAGAGAGGTTTCGGTATGTAGTTTTCAAATAAGCATTAAGTAATTCCTAATGAATTAATGCATGACCACTACATCAATCCAAAGAAGCGAAAATAAGAAAATTATAAATCACTTATCTTTTCAATATATGTCCGGGAGTATATCCTTGCTATGGCGTCATTCCTTGTAGACTACCCAAGTCCAAAAAAGGAACAATGACACCCTGGAACTGGCCACACAGCACTTGTCCAGAAAAATGACCACACGTTACTAAAAAAGAACTTCTTCCTCCAGGAATTGAGAAGATTTACCACAAAACAGTTACCATTAAATTTTCCTCACCCAGGAATCACTTTTATGCAATAAATTCTTCATTTTATTGGTTATTTACTTTTAATATCCATTTTCCAATTAATAATTAAAAGTAGAGAAGAGGAAAAATGTTAAAAGAAAAAAAAACCTAAAACAAAATGGTGAAATGAGTCAACATGTTCACAATGCACAAAAATGTAATTTTTCTTGCCAAAAAACACTCAAAATTAACTTACCATGTTATGGCTTAAGAAAGCAGTAATCCATTACTGAATTGAGATTTTATTGGATTTAATCCAGCATCTAGGCTGACTAAGTTAAAATATTAACTAAATTCCAACTAACTTATCTCATGTTTGCTTTCAACAATAGAAATTTTGCAAAAGAGGCTCGAAACGACTGACCCACTCGGTTTTATGGAATCGGACTACATAAAAACAGTACATCCGTATGTCTCACCAAAACATGGCGCCAATTCAGAATCTATTTTTGGCAGTTAAGATTTTTAATAATGAAAAACCCAATTAATAGTTAATATTTGATCAATCTAAAACTCAGGAAATTTTCTCAATACAACTATCTATGTGATACACCTAATAAAGAATCAATTAGGGACCATTTTATGATAATATTCATGAAATTGAAAAGCATATGTATAAATTTTATTTTAAATGTGGCGGACGAAATCTGAATCTAGAAATTTCCTTCGAACGTGTTTTACAAAGCGAGAATTTGCGTTCTGTTGATTCGGGATCGATATAATAACTTCGGTGCCATGCGTGCGGTACTTAATAGTCCAAGCAATTGTTAATCCAGTAAAATTGTGATTTGATGCTATTAATTAGAAAATTGTTAATATTATATAGTTTAAATTGAATTTTGAACCAAACATTGTAACGAACGGAAAAGTTTGTTACACCAGTAAAAAAAAACAAAAGTCTATTTTTATATAGACGACGTTTCGCAACTTTATTGTTGCGTCATTAGGCGGTTTTCGCAACAGTGTGCTACTTTTTCGTAAAACTAAAGATGCCGTTAACAAAATTATCATAGCCCTTTTAGTTTTGAAGATACAGGGCTAAATTGAAAATGTTGCATTTTCAGGCACCCCTCGTACCTCAACTATCAGATAACTTATCGAAAATGTGAAAACTGTATTATATAACTTTTCCCGTAGAAATCAATTCCGCCTTCGAAATTAGTATACAGGGTCAGGTCAAAAAGTTATCGGACCCTACTTTATTTTATTAAACAGAACACCCTGTATATTTATAGACTATAAAATTTGTCTTTTTTTACCTTTTCAAAAATACATAATAGTATGCAAATAAATGACAATTTTGTGAAATTAAATGCATAATTTAATAGTAGGCTATTGCTGTTGTTTATGACCATAAATAACAATAATAAACAATTGAAAGTTACATATTGCTAACGAAGAATTGGATACCTTGCATATAGGTATCTTCTTATATAAAAATACCTATAGAGTTTTTAATAACAGTAAGATTGTAACAACAGTTTTATAGCATTAAATAACAATATAACAAACATAAGAAAATAACATTATTTAAAAAAAAATGCAAAATTGGCACATTTTTGTAATTCTTTGAATAGCGTTAAAAGAACCATTGGTCTCATTCGCAGATTTCGAAGGGCTAATTGAATTGCCTCTCGAAGTTCTGCTATGCCCTCATATCGTGTTTTATATATTTCATTTTGTATATAGCCCCATAAAAAAATCTAAAATTGAGAGATCTGGAGATCGTGGAGGCCATCTAACAAGTCCGTTAGTACCTATCCATATTTGAGGAAAGTTATTATCAAGAAATTCCCTTAAGAGTCTAGAGTTGTGACTTGGGGCACAGCATTGTATTGGGCTAATGGAACATTTTCGATCAGTTCTGGAATAACTTCCTCTAGGTATCTACGTGCTGTAAGACCTCCTTCAAAAATCCTATAAACTATATGTCTGCCGAAAATAAAACATGACAACCTAACTCTAAAGCGTCCTTGTTATGCCCTCTCAAACATTAAATGATGATTTTTACTATGCCATTTCCTGGTATTGGGACCAGTAAAAATTCCCGCACTTGAAAAAAAGCATTCATCTGACCAGATAACAAGTCTGTCAACTAAATCGTTAGCATCGATTTTTTTCAGATACCACTGGCAAAACAGTGCCTGGCACTCGGCATTGCCAGGATGCAGATATTGCATTATATTAAATTTGTATGGATGATACTTATATTTCTTTAAGATCCTCTGACCGTCAGTTTTTGGCACACCAATTTCCTTCTCAATTTTTCTACATGAGGACGAAGGTGTTGCTTCTATATATCCTAAAACATCTATCTCTTTTCTTTCCATGTTCTCTTTGTTGTATGTTTTCGGACGCGGGTGAACAAATGATCCATGCTCAACTAAATTTGCTTTTAAACGAGCAAATATCTCAAAAAACAGTTGCCTTCTTGCTGGATATCTAACAAGCAAAAACGTATAATGATAATACAGATTTTCACAGCTATAACAGCTTATTTACTTACCTACGGAAATATAATTCCGAGGCTTCTTCAGAATTTTGATTACTCTGTATAAAACATACCAGAATATCATAATTTTCATACACTGCTATTATTCGAAGAAATTGATAAGTATGAAATGAAATACAAATATCAAAACAACGTTTATAAACTGCTTTATAAACCAAAAGTCGATCCAAACACCGATGAGATAGACAAGTATTTAACATTTATTTTTGTTTGTTGTCATAACAATAGCCATAGCTTACTATTAAATTATGCAATTAATTTCAGAAAATTGTCATTTATTTGCGGGTTTCTGAAAAAAAGTACATACTATTATATATTTTTGAAAAGGTAAAAAAAGACAAATTTTTTAGTCTATAAATATACGGGGTGTTCCATTTAAAAAAATAAAGTAGGGTCCGATCACTTTTTGACCTGACCCTGTATACCAATTCCGAAGGCGGAATTGTGTTCTACGGGAAAAGTTATATAAGAAACAGTTTTCACATTTTCGATAAGTTATCTGAGAACTGAGATACGAGGGGTGTATCTTAAAAACTAAAAGGGCTATGAAAATTTTGTTAACGGCATCTTTAGTTTTACGAAAAAGTAGCACACTGTCGCGAAAACTTCAACTTTCTATTTATAAACATACCGGAGATACCCAGCAAAAGTACCCAAAATGGGACACGCTGTACAAGGTAGGGAAATATACAGCGTGTAACAAAAGTAAGGAAACGGCGAAATATCTCAGGTACCGCTTAACTGAATTTAATGAAAATATGTACACTTAGGTATGAAATTATGCCGGACCCAATGACGAGTTCCGCATTGTTGCAAGGTTAACTGTTTTTCTGTTAAAAAATACTTTTTTTTAATAGAACACCCTATATTATACCACTTTTTTAAAATCTGCGTAAAATTCTTAATACTTTTTATTAAGAGCACTTTTTATGAAAGTCATCAGTTTTTGTGAAAATAAGGGTCTAATATACATAATTTATTGTATTACCTTTTATTAAAATATCTACACTCAAAAGGTTACCTGGTATATTTGACAATGTCAGTTTTGTTGATTTACCAAAATGGATAGTTTAAGGGAGAACTGCACGCAAAAAGTGAAAACCCAGCGACAAGGTCTAGTCGAGTTGAAAGTAAGATGAAAAGGTACCTACGCATTAAAAAAAACTTCCTGCACGTCCGACCTTAAAAAAAATGTGTTATATATAGGTAATTTAAATTACATTTCGGTTAAAAATGGGTTCAAAAGGGTTCACGCGCTGCAGAAATACAAAGACATGAGTACGATTTACCATTTCAAATTTTGCAGTTACGTAGACAAAGGATCAATGTAAGGCGGTAAAGAGCCATTTTATAGAAAAAAAATTATATACGAAGGCATGTGCGTCAAAAAGTGGTCAAAAAATTGTCGAAAATGGACAAATCTACTTTTATTTTATAACTCTAGATTTGATTTTTTCATAAAAATTCGCCTTTAGCGCCCAACTATATATATTTCCCTATTAAAATCACATTGAAGCTAATACATATCTCTTATAGTTTTAACATAATATTGCAGCGGCGGTAGGCTTGCAAATGATCCATATTACTGCGTGCAGTTCCCCCTTAACTGAAACCCAAAGAATTGAAATTAATTATACTGAGTTAAAAGGATAAAAAGCGAAACCTGCATGATATTTGAAATATTTTTAATGACAAATATTTCGTGAAACTGGAAAAATAAAAGATGCAGTACGTTCTGGTAGACCTAAAAGCGCAACAGATGGTGATAAGGCTCTAAATGTTTTAAACAATTTATATGACCTTGAGATATCCTTTTTTACTTACCTCATAAAAGGGAAGTATTGTAATCTCGAAAAAATCACCCTTCGAGATCAAACTTTGTGCAATAATTAATTGTATTTTAGAGATATACTGGTATAATTGTGGTTCGAATTCAAGATGACGGAACAAAATGGCGGCCAAATAAAATATTTGTAATCGTGGAAAAAATGACCCTCTTACATATCTTCATGTTTCAGTGTTCCTAAATGCCAAATATTATGTTTTATCAATTCCGTCGGTCTGTCAGTCTGCCATTCCTATAGAAAATGAATAAACTCACTATCCAAGGAGTTTATTCAGTTTCTATAGGAATGAACTGGTAACATTTTGGTATGAATCCTAGGTAGCAAAACAAAATATACGCAAGCATTCAATGTGGTATAGACATAAACTGGTAAATTTGTGGTATGAATTCAATATAGGGTGAAATGTTTGTGAAAAAAAATCTGCTTATTCAATCGACTTGTAAGTTTTGCAGAAGAATTAAATGTGATATAGAGATGAAACTGGTTCGAATTCAACATGACGGACGGGACAAAATGGCGATGTATCACTGTAAAAACTACTTATTCAATTTATTTTAAATTATGCTCAAAAATCAACTGTGGAATAGGTAGAAACTAGTTTTAGTAGGAATCCAAAATAGCGGAACCAAATGGCGCTATAATATCGTGTGAAAACCTCCCTTCACTTGGCTAGAAATTTCAAAAATAACTTTAAATTAACTTTTTAATTTGATTATCAAAAACTGCCTATTATAAACCAGTAATTTTCTAATCTGAGTACAATTACAGTTAGTAGCTATTTGGTCGTAAATGAAACGCCAGCTGTAAAACATCATAAAATAGCAAATTATATAGGTTAATTATTAGGAAATTACTACAAGAAATCGAACGTGACGTTACCCAGAAATTTAAGCATGCAAATGACGTTAAAACCGTGTAATATTCAACGCCAATCAAAGGATAATTAAAGTTTTAATGGGACATTTAGGGGAAAATTGCCTATTGTTTACTTTTTTGCACTAGATGGCAGCCATTACTGATCCTTAATTTAAACGTGCTTCAGGCGCTTTGGGCCATAAACCACACGTATTAATCATTACTGAAAATTTGAAAAGTGATACCTAGCATTAAGTACTATATTTACCATTTGTTAAAACGAAATTAACTAGAGACATAATTAACTTTTATTATTTCTATAATAAGAAATGGATTTTTGAACTGTCTGCATAATTAGCAAAGTTCTACTTGATACTATTTCTGCATTTCCTTAAAGGGTTAAGCGGCAAGACCCTCTTTTTCCTTCTTTTTAACCGACTTCAAAAAAGGAGCTTATCAATTTGACCTTATGTATTTTTTATGTATGTATGTACAGGGTGGTCCAATAATAGAGAACGTCGGCTGTAACTCGGGAACCGTTAATGACAGAACTAAAGGAAAAACAGATTTACAGGTTAATCGGCCAAGATAAATCGCTGTAAATTATTTTTAAGTTTAAATGTTGGCCGCTAGGGCATACAAAAATTAAGAAATTTGATGATGGTCTCTCGAGTCCGAAACGTCGGATTGGAAAAATAACCTTGCCGTTTTGTAGAGGAGAAAAAGTGACAATGGCAAAGTGGAAATTATTTTCAACTCTCTTTTCAAGTAATCCTAAAATTTTAGGAAAACTGGAAAAAAGCAAGGCTCCAATAGAAACTTGCGTAATCTTGCATAACTGTAAAGAATAAACCTTCACAAGGAAACGAAACAAAAAATATTAAAACACATAAGCTTCACAATAAAATAGCTAAAGCTAGGGCGAGGCAGGGCAGGACTCGGTTTGGGCAAAAAGATTAAACCGAGTTCTACCTTGCTTCAGTGAAACAACAAAAGATTAATTGAAACGAGAGTTAAAAATAAATTCCACTTTGCCGTTGTCACTTTTTCTCCTCTACAAAATGGCAAGCAAGCAATTTCTTAATTCCACGTTTCGGATTCGAGTGACCATCATCAACTTTCTTAATTTAAATGCGGACCTTAATTTTTTATTTCATTCAATGTCTCATAACTACCAAATATATTGTGATATAAAAGTCATAGCCTACCTCTTGATTTTTTTGAGAAAATCAGCTTTATTTGAAGAATTCCCAAACAACGTTATCTAGTGACCACTAACAAAATAATTACGGGACAGTTTAGTGCACGAGTAGTGCAAAAAAAGCACTTTTTGTCGACACCAAGTTGAATAAAATACGTTCATCCAAAACAGAGATATCTACATTTGAAAGTAAAAATGTTTGATCTTCCCCCATTACTTTCTTTTTGAAAATAGAAAAAAATGCTCTCAAGCAAAAAAAAGGTAATTGGTTGAAGAAAACAATACACTTTTGTGTTGTTGTTACGCCCCCTTGCGGCCAACTTACGAACTTAAAAATAACTTACAGCAATTTCTCTTGGGCGATTTACCTATCATTTTTATTTGCTTAAGTTCTGTCATTCCCGAGCTTCGGCCGACGTCCTCTATTATTTGACCACCCTGTATATCGATTACTCCGCGATTGTTTGACCAATTTAGATGGAATGCCGCCATTTTGAAATATTTCAGCTAGCGCCGGAGGCAATATGTATATATATATATATATATATATATATATATATTTTTTTTTTTTTCGTTTTTTTTTATTTAACCATATATAAATATTTTGTTAATTATTTTCTTGGGCATAGGTTAACTCATTGAGAAGGAAAACTACAATTTAATCGACGTTTCGCTCATTATATTGAGCTTTTGCAAGATATTTTATTTTCTACGATAAAAACATGTATAGTTAGTATTTAAATTGGTTAAAACATTATTGAAAAAACATCACTCAAAAAAACACTACATTTAAAACAAACTATGATCATGAACACAAAAATACATTTAAAACAACATTAATATTATACAGAGTGCGTACCTTGGAAACATGTCATGTGTAACGAATGTTTTGCGATTGCAATAATTTCGACACGTCTGGAATTCTGGTAGATAAAAACGAGACAACTTTTTTTTATTTTTTTAATATTTACTTTGATTTTTATTGCTGTACAGAGTTTGGGTTTATGATCTTACCGAAATGTACAGGGTTTTATGTATGGAGTAGTTTATTTATTTAAATTAATTTACTTAGATATCAGATTATAATAAATTTGGCTTAAGTTATTGATGTCTTTTTTATCTTTGACGGCGTCTTTCTCTTTTTTAATTTGTATCATTTCTTTTATTGTGAGTTTTCGATAATTAGTTTCTTGCTCTAAAATTTTGGTTTGTTTAAAATCGAATTCATTTTTTGTGTATTTGTGGCCGTTTAATCGACTAATCGACTATCTAAGTATTGTGTTGTCACTTTTTTGGGCAATTTAAACATGGAATTGAGTAAACTAGGTTTGATTTCTTTTTTTTCGTCCTGAGATTTTAAAGAAGGTTAAGGAGACTTTAATAA
Organism: Kuschelorhynchus macadamiae; assembly: GCA_030620095.1. Classification (NCBI taxonomy): domain Eukaryota; kingdom Metazoa; phylum Arthropoda; class Insecta; order Coleoptera; family Curculionidae; genus Kuschelorhynchus; species Kuschelorhynchus macadamiae. Next base: position 832,016 of record JAUTXW010001557.1, read on the forward strand.
ATAACCATTATTCGGAAAAAACATACTACGAGTTTTTAAACAACGAACTCATGTTTTTTATAATAACTTAAAGAAAGCAACAAAAGAAAGAAATGGTAATACTAAATACGTTGCAATGCCCTACACAGACGGTCTATCAGAAAAAATAAATTATATATTGTCTAAACACGATATAACTGTCTGTCATAAAGCACAGATTTTACTAAACGGTCTTTTCACTCCCTTGAAAAGCAAAGTAATTAAAAAAAAGAAATCAAACCCATTTTACTCAATCCATGTTTAAATTGCCCAAAAAAGTACATAGGAATGACAACACAATACTTAGATAGTCGATTAAACGGCCACAAATACACAAAAAATGAATTCGATTTTAAACAAACCAAAATTTTAGAGCAAGAAACTAATTATCGAAAACTCACAATAAAAGAAATGATACAAATTAAAAAAGAGAAAGATGCCGTCAACGATAAAAAAGACATCAATAACTTAAGCCAAATTTATTATAATCTGATATCTAAGTAAATTAATTTAAATAAATAAACTACTCCATACATAAAACCCTGTACATTTCAGTAAGATCATAAACCCAAACTCTGTACAGCAATAAAAATCAAAATAAATATTAAAAAAATAGAAAAAAGTTGTCTCGTTTTTATCTACCAGAATTCCAGACGTGTCGAAATTATTGCAATCGCAAAACATTCGTTACACATGACATGTTTCCAAGGTACGGTCGTGTGCATTAATCCGTTGGACAAAATTTGGCTTGTGTAAACCATCCTGTCACCCCTCAAAAGTTCATAAATATGTTGTACAATGTAAAAAATAGGGATCTTATTTTAATAGCATTTTTGCAAATATTTTATTATAAACGGTAATATTAAACTTTTAGTAAAAATAAAACAATCACATATTTTTAAACACTAGTATTTATTAAAGTTATAACAAATGAACCAAAAGAAAAATAAATAAAGCAATAAAATAAAGTGTTAATATTTAGTTATTGCTCCATTCCTGGCTTCTCCGGGGTATCGACAATTATAAATTTCTGCAAAGATCAACATCTTCTCTTAATTCATCCCATATGTTCATTATTTCATTTTCCAGATCATCCTTGCTCTCTGGATGAAAATTGGACTTATACATTTTTTTTGTAACCAGGCCCCAAACATTTTCTATAATATTGATATCCGGACTTTTTGCAGGCCATAACAGAGTCTCAATATTTTTATTTACAAACCATTCAGAAATTATATGAGCATTATGAATAGGACAATTGTCTTGCTGATATATAAAATCATTTTGTGGAAAATGTTCCGTTACGCTGGGTATCATAACATTTTCTAAAATATTGCTATATAGTGTAGCACTAAATCTTTCGTGAATACTCCACCATACCCCAAGTCCCTTAATGCTAATCCATGCCCATGAATTAACAGAAAAACGTCCAGATCTATCAGAATTATTGATATATGCTTCATCATACCTAGAATTTCGGGGTCTGTATACTCTAACTTGTCCATTATAGCTTGATTGAAAAACCTTTTCATCCGTAAAAACGACTCTATTCCAATTCTCCCTTCGCAAATTATTTAGAGCAAAAATAACTCTTCCTTGTTTGTGATGTTCAGTCAGCTTCATTTTTCTTGCTGCTACATGATTGCCTAAGACAGACTTTTGTATCCTGCGGCAAGCGGTACTTCGTGATGCAGGAAAATTAGTCGCTTCTACAGCATCTCTTGCTATACTAAATGGATGTTGTTGCAAATAATCAATCAACGCGTTATTCTGTTGATTGGAAGTGATTCTTGGTCTCCCTGTAGGTTTATGTTTTTGAAAACTCCTAGTAGTTTCCCACTGATTTTTGATTTTTTGCACAGTATTTTTGCTAGTGTTCATAAACTCGGCCACTTTTCTCACTGGAAGCCCTTCTTCAACATACTGCACAATTTTTGCTCTTTCAAGCAAGGATAAACCCGGCATGGTTTGACTTTGGCAGTTTCGACGTTGATTGGCATCAATTTCAGTTAAACAATGGTCACAGGACAGGTTATCAGCCCAGTTTACATACAATAAAACTTTTTGTCCAACGGATTAATGCACACAACTGTACGTACTCTGTATAATATTAATGTTGTTTTAAATGTATTTTTGTGTTCATGATCATAGTTTGTTTTAAATGTAATGTTTTTTGAGTGATGTTTTTTCAATAATGTTTTAACCAATTTAAATACTAACTATAGATATTTTATTGTAGAAAATAAAATATCTTGAAAAAGCTCAATATAATGAGCGAAACGTCGATTAAATTGTAGTTTTGCTTCTCAATGAGTTAACCTATGCCCATGAAAATAATTAACAAAAAAAAATATATATATATATATATATATATATATATATATATATATGTATATATATATTGCATTCACCATATCATCAGGAAAAAATATACATGTTAATATCGTGTTTCATATGGGTTTATGGGTTCTTAATGGCATGAAGTGCACTTTTATTCATTTTTTTAAATCTTGACATTCTTTATAATATTAATACAGTAGCTACTTATTTATTTTACTAGGAACCTCCAAAATTCTAAACTAAGTTTAGGCTTTAAAAACTTAAAACTCTGTATAAATAGAACTAAAAGAGATTAAATAAAAATAGAACCGACTTCAAAACAAAGCAGTAAAAAGTAAAAAATAATATTCTATTCCACATTGAAAATTTGACTTTGAAGGATTGAAAAACCAAGTCGCCAAAAAGTGCTCTCCGATTTATACAAGGCCAACAATATAGAAATAAATCTGCAATTTTTTTCTATATGTTTCACTACTGTCGGCATTGTAGCATCTGAACGGTTGATTCTAGGTGAATAAAGTGATACCATCAAAGAAATGTCTATGTTTCTTTCCTTTAGGAATAAAATTCAGTCCGATCGGAATTAAGGATGAATTTTGAGAAATTTTTGAAATGTAGTGTGCGCGACATTTGTTTGTCCGGATTTAAGTCCTCGTAACGACTTCTGGGACAAAAAACTGCTAAAGAGGGATTTTTTTTCTACAAAACATAAAATAAATATTTTTTTCGGAGTTACAAAAATTGGTTAAAATCGAGTTTCACAGTTTACTATAATTTTGCAAAAAAATTAAATGTCAAATGAGATAAAGTGGTACGAATACACATTATATACTGTAACTATTGCACGGAACCGTAACGAGGGAAGTTTCGGGTAAAAAAAATTTATCGATTTTTTTTATCTTATAAAATAAAGTTTATAGATCAACCCTGTTCAAAATGTACCTCATAAATATTAGGTGGAAAAATGCAATTTTGACCACGTCTGGGGCCCCCTTTGTTCTAACAAAAACATTTGGCATTAATTATCATGTTAATTATTATTCACTCCCCAAAGAGTTACTTAATAACTTAAATATACACATTCGCATGGCTGCCAGACGATGGTTATCAGGAATTATTAACTTACTAAAAGCTAAATTATTTTCAGCATGGCCAAACTGCTTTGATGTTAGCAGTGAGTCATGGAAGATTAGATATGGTGAAATTGCTACTAGAAGCAGGCGCAGACATAAATATACAAGACGAAGATGGAAGTACCGCCCTTATGTGTGCTGCTGAACATGGCCACTTAGAAATCGTCAAGCATTTCCTGAACCAACCTGACTGCGATTCTAGTATTATTGATGTGGTATGTAACAACCCATTTAGCAAAATGATGTTATTTGTTTGTCCAAGTTTCCCGAATATAATTGGTAGGATGCCCTTACCGTTCACTTTCCCGGTATTCCTCATAATTTTTGGTTTGAGTTCAATAGCTAGTTTGTCAGCCTTCTCATTTCCCACAATACCGTTATAACTGGAGATAGCTAAGTGTATAAAACAGGTGTTTTTTTCCTGGCCAGTAGTTCCTTGCTAAAATCTCCTGGTCTCGTCAGTTTATAGAGCATTCAACAAATCAGAACAGATCACTGCATTTCTAATTTTGTGCAGTTCTATGAGATTAAAGGCACAAAGAATTGGAAATACTTTGGCTGAACAAATAGAGCGTGCCTATCTGGGATTCTTTCCGAGTACACAATGCTCTCATCGTCGGAGTACACTCCAACTCCCACTCTGTCTATGTTATCCTTTGACCCATCTATAAAGAAAAATTTATAAGTTTCACTCTAAAAGTTAGCCTCATTGAAATCAGTCTTCTTAAGGTGCATTTTTCAAAAATTATCCAGCTGCTTTGTACTCTGATACCAACGAAAAAACATGAAAGATTTGGTTTGGTAAGTCTCTAAAGTATAGCAAGTGAGGCAATACCCCATCAAATGCTTTAACTATGAATTGCACTGTTTTCCAAAAACCTGCATATCTAATGGCCAGCCATTGTCTTCTGATGTCAGGGTTCCATTCTCCTGCTTCACTTAACAGGGGCAGACATCATTTCGTAGTGTAGTTCTCAAAGCTTGGTACTGTACTCTTGTCAAGTTTCCTTAAGTAACTTTTAGGACTTCCACCAATGCTTTGTATAAAATTAAGAGTATCTTGCATTTCGGACCCCGCCAATTTCTGCATATAACAATTTCATGATGGTTAACTTTTTTTGTCCTTTGTTACTAAAAGTTCTATGTGACACTTCCAGCTTATTCTATGGTACAACACAATTCTGAGGTACCTGACTGAATCTCCCATTAATGGAATAACTTATTTTGCATACAAATTATAAATTCACGATTATTGTCAATCTTGACCTTTGACCGAACGGTTGACTTAAATAGGGGTTCGCGAGACCGAGACTGAATGAGTCTCGGTCTCGGAACATACCGAGACCTACATAGTCTCGGTATCGGTGTCGAAAGTCTCGGTGGTCTCGAAAACAACATTTTAAAAATAATAATTGTTCGCCGAGATATTATTTAGACAAAAGTACATGGAAGCCTACGTTCGAAACCCAGAGTTTTTCCAATCTCAAAAATTTAATGTAAAGAAACCCAATGTTTGAACATTTCAGTAAAGTAGAAAACATGTAGGTATGTTTATATAAAAAATTATTCCAAAAATCTATAATTCGAAATGATGTTGCAAACAGATGGAATCAGTAAATGAAGATATACGGACAATAGTAGGTGTATCAAAATAAATATCACATATCCCTTGTTCTTTGGACATCAATAGAAAGGCCACACATCACTAGAGTTACTTAAACAACCATCCACAGAACAATAATTATTTGACATTTTGAAAGATATACAAATGGAATAAGATATATTAAACACAAAATAAGGACATAATGCTGCCGAAATCATGCAAGCAACGTGTTGGGCATTCTAGGGACAGACGTTATAATTCAATAGGTAGAAAACGATCGATGGCCAAGTAAAGCACCCTTAGGTATTCTGTAAACTTTGCTATATTGAACCAAACTTTTATTACTTTCATGCATATTTACTTTCTTAACCAGGGCCGTTCTTAGGGGTCTGCACGTTGTGCTTGCACAAAGGCGGCTATGGTTCATAATACTACTTGTGAATCAACTATTTTTGTTCTTTGGTAAATTAACTATAAATTTTAGTAGTAAGTAGAGTAGATTTTAAAAGTAAATTTATTTATTAAACAAATATCTACTTGTTCAATTTTTCGCATGAAAGATCAATCTACAACCTTTTTTGAAAAAATGTACAGGGATAAATATTATATTGTGCCTGCTGAATCACCAATAATATCAAGTTCCTCAAGCGATGATAACTATGACATCGATTATACATCACTATTTGAAAAATAAGTGATTCCGAAAATTGGAGAGAATAGAATATTTGCAATTAAAGCGCGCTCCAAAGGGTACCAATAAATTAGAATGGTGGAAGGCACACGATAAACAATTTCCAAATTTAGGCAAAATGGCAAAAGATCTTTTGTCTATACAGGCGACCTCTGTAGCAGTAGAGCGTTTATTTTCACAAGCAGGGTTAATTAATACAAAACTAAGAAGCGTGTTAAATGAAACTTCAAACAAATGCTTATTATGTATTCATTCATGCTATAAAAGTAACTTGAAAAATGAAATTATAAAATATTAGTTTAAATTTTCTGTAATATTTTTAGGTTTATTATATAGATTGAAATAAAATCTAAAAATATGCTCATAATGTATGTTTAGAAATTTAAATTTTTACTTTGTTATTAGAACAGTTCGTTATTTTTTAAGCGTAATAGTGGAATTAGCTTTATTGATCATCTATTTAAAATCCTAAGCCAAATTCTATTTTGTGTTTTGTTTCTTGAAAATCTTGTCCGTATGTATATGTATTATTTTTATTATACACATATAGTTAAAAATTTTATATCGTCCATTATTTTTAAATACAAACAAAATCAATACAAAAATATTGTTCTATAAAACACGTACCTTCTTTAATTAGCAAGCCATCGAAGTGATTAAAGAAGAAAATGTTAAGAAAAATTTTCACTGATTTTTTTACCATTTTTTGTTTATTTTAAGTCGGAAAATTTTTAAACAAAAATCACCACAATTACTTCGTCTGTTGGAGACTTTACCGTATCTATACTATATAAGAATATGATATTGCAATGTTTCTAGTTGTTACAGTCTATTAGTTATTAATTATTGAACCAAAAAACAAAAAATTTTTGGATTTTAGTTACTTTCAATAATTATACATAAAAACCGATTATAAATTTATAAAGATCACAATATCAAAATTCTATATAGTATAGTTGTGATAAAGTGTCTCTCTTTGAGAACAGGGTAGCAATTTACGGTTTTCGACATGTGAAGTGGAATTTCGCTACTAGAATTTCTAAATTTGGGAAATTCTGTTTTTATGGTTATTTATACTGTTTTTTAAATGACTATTTCACTAGTATCATTGTTATAAGAACAAATACAATGCTAGTATAATATAATTGATTATAGAAAAATTATTTTTTGCATCAATTAATTTGCCCCCAAACATATATTTTTCGAATTATTTTGTCAAAATAAATAATTTACGAACATTAATTATTTTGCTACTTCACTTTGAGATCGAGACCGAGAGTCTCGATAGGTAAGTCACGGTATCGGTCCGATCTCGAACACCAAGTCTTGGTCTCGGTCTCGCTTTGACGACTGAGACCGAGACTAGTCTCGTGGTCTCGCGAACCCCTAGACTTAAATACCTAAAATTAAAAAAGGTAGCAAGTGCAGTTCTATTCAGAGAAATGTGGTACAAGTCTTATGACTTGTTTTCATCACATTTGCTTGCAACCTGCTTTTGCATCTAACGTTTTTTACGCTGTCACTTGCTAGAGGTTATAATATGTTAAACATTCAAAACATTGGTGCCAGGGCCGTCCCGAGGGGTCCGGCCGCCTTTGTGCCAAGTTTTAAAATACTGCTCTTTCAGAAAATACAAAAATATATATTTTGTACTGTGTACTATATTTTATTCGCTTTTAAGTTATATATGAATAAAACACAAACACAAGTGTAACTCTTAAAATAATAATTCATAAAAATGTAATGTAATGACAACATAAAATATTAAAGAAAAATTTTCCTAACCCTGCAAATTCATCAATTAACACAAGCCAGCTCATTATTTGCACAATGGAAATACCCTCCCAATAATAAAAAAAATATTAGGAAAGCCCTAATACCTACCATTTTTAAATAGCCTAATTAGAACCTTTTATATTGGCAGGTAAACAATTTTATTGTGGGGCGGCTAAAATGTGCCCATTTTACAACAGAAAAATTACCTAGACTGGATTGTTTACAACATTAGATATAAAATAAACGTTAAACATCACTCTTCTGTTGAGTTTCGAATTGAATGGTTCTCTGTGTATCGATAAGCAAGTGTATGTGAAGACGAGAATGTCGAGTCAAACGCGCCGAAGTTGCAAAATTTCTCCTGACAAATTCTGTTATATTCGTGGAGAATTTCTGGTGAAATCACAAGCCAGGCCATTTTCCAAAAATGTAAAAAAGCCTACTTTAAATATTTCGGTGTGTTAGTTGGGAATCAAGATAAGCGGTGGGCTGCCCATGTGTGCTGTGTTAGTTGTAGTGTATCACTAGTGCAGTGGATGAAGGGAAAAAGAAAAAGTATGCCTTTTGCAGTTCCAATGGTATGGCGAGAACCTACCAATCATTCGGACGATTGCTATTTTTGCCTGACAAAGACTGAAGGTTATTCCAAAAAGTGAAAGCACAATATAGAATATCCAAATTTGCAATCTGCCATACGACCTGTTCCTCATAATGCAAATTTGCCAGTGCCGATTGCGCCTTTAAATTGGCAAGCTATTGATTTGGGAGATAATGGAGATAACGCATCATCAGGCAGCTCAAAAGAACAGTGCACCGATCCCACTTTTACCACAGGTCCCAGTTTCGGCGAGCCACAATTGATTGTTCAAAGTGAATTAAATGATTTAGTACGTGATTTAGGGTTCTCCAAGCAACAGTCAGAACTTCTGGGTTCCCGTCTTAAGGAATGGAACGTATTGGCCAAAGAAACAAAATTACAAATCTCAAAAAAAGAAATGCTATGTTTTTTGAATTCTACAGTATGGAAAATTCGTTGTGCGCGTGTACTGATATAGACAGTTTAATGCAGGAACTTGATATTGAACATTCTCCCCGTGAGTGGCGCTTATTCATAGACTTGTCTAAATATAGTTTGAAAGCTGTGTTATTGCATAATGGAAATTTAAAACCCTCTATACCAGTTGTCCATTCAGTTGCAATGAACGAAAATTATGAAAATATGTGCACGATTTTGGATAAACTACAATAGGTATAAATGGCAGATATGTGGGGACTTAAAAGCTATAGCGATTTTAGTGGGACTTCAGGGGGATTTACAAAATATTGCAGTTTTCTTTGTTTATGGGACAGTCGTGCAATAAATCAGCATTATGTAACAAAAATTTGGCCAGAAAGAAGCGAATTTCAACCGGCATCTCAAAATGTTAAATTTATACCTCTTGTTCATCCCAAAAATCCTTTTGCCTCCTCTTCACATTAAACTTGGGCTGATGAAAAACTTGTGAAGGCTTTGAATAAAGATGGTGGTGGATTTAAATAGCTAAGCCAAGTCTTTCCCCAGTTAAGCGATGCCAAATTAAAAGAAGGCATTTTTATTGGGCCACAAATCAGAAAATTGCTGGACGATGTCAGTTTTACGGAAAAGCTTATCACGCAGGAACTCAAAGCATGGAATTCATTTGTTAATGTAGTAAGAGGATTTTTAGGCAACAATATGGATGAAAATTATGAACAATTAGTTAATGAACTCTTAGATGCCTAAATAAATTAGATAAAGCGCTTGGTGCTTGGGAGCTGTTAGTGACGAGCAGGGTGAAAGGTTTCACCAAGATATTAGAACAATGAAAATTTGGTACCAAGGATGATGGGATCCAACCATGATGGGTGACCACTGTTGGTTTTTGAAGAGAGAAGATAGAACACCTTATAAACGGAAAAAATAAAGTTTAATTAGTGTTTTAAGTTAATATTTTTCTCGTTTGCTTTTCTCTTAGATGTATAGTATGTTTAGTAGGCGAAAACTGTAAACATAGTCAATAAACAGGGTTAAGAATTTTCTGAAATAATTTTTTCTATAGATATTAAGTATCGTAACATTTGATATGGTTGTACAACTCTAACAAGAAAACCCTACGTGCTACAACTTTATATTTGTCATTTTTGTATTTGGATAGGTCCATTCTATTAGATTATGCTATTCTGATTTGTGTTACAACAAATGGCTGGCCAGTGTTCATCATTCTCTATTTAAATCATTTTAACCCTTTCAGTATATAGTTTCGGAAGAATCGTTTTAAAAATCTCATTTAGTTGATGAGATATTGTAGAAAAAGTAAATTACTATTTTACATGTGTTTACGCCTTAATGGTAGATTATTAAGTCATTGACGAAAGAGTCTTAAAATCTTTAAAGTTTATTTAAAGAAATATTGTTAAAAGGTAACAATACATTTGACCCAGCTAAGGACGGAATTTCAAAAAATTCAGAAACTGATTTTTAAATAAATATTTGTGAAAGCCGTGGACGAGAGTGGTTTAAAATACTCATTTATTACAAAGAGATTGTAAAAAAAAAATAATTATTTTTTAACGCCCTTAAAGGTGGATTTTCGAATATTATTAAATAATTATTTTTAAAAGACATTGGCAAAGGAATTGTCTTAAAATCACATTTAGTTGAATATATATTGTAAAAAAAAAATAAAAACACATTTCGCCATTTTTTATACTATTAAGGGAAAAATTTCGAAAAATCCATAAGTTGGATTTTCGATTATTATTTTTGTAAGCCATTGACCTAAGAACTGTCCTAAAATCCCATTTAATTCAAAAGGTATTGTAAAAAAAGTAAAAACATAGTTTATCCCTTTAGGGGCAATTTCAAAAAATCTATTCTTATCTTTCACTTATATCACAAAAAACCGTCCATGCCAGATATAAACGATTTCAGAAATAGATTTTTTTATGTATTTTTTTGGTATAGATAAACTAATCGATATTTTTTAATTTTGATTCTATAAGAATAACAACCCAAACTTCTTTCTGGAATCAAAAATTAATAAAATATATAAACTTACTTTTAAAAAACAAACCACTCTTAAAGTTTATAGTTAATTTAACAAACCACAAAAATATTTAATTCACAATTATCATGAATCACAATTTTATCCTATATTGGCCGCCCCAAGAATCGTTCGCCTTTGTGCACGCCCAATGTGCACACCCATAAGAACAGCCCCGCTTGGTGATGAGGGAATACATACAGAGCGAAATTTAAAGCAAGTGTACGATATATTTTAATATGAACTAGAACAAAATTTAGTATGAATAAGAAAAATACTAAAATAAATAATAACAATTAACAAGACATCAGAAATTAATATTTTATCACAGCGCCTTCTTTCTGGATTACTTGATACATTGTTGATTCTGTTAAGCATTGAGTTAATTATAATTACCACAATGTTGGAATCAAGTTCTTCTCAGCCCTAATGGAAATTTCTAGGCACTTTTTTCACTATCAATGTCCAAATGTTCTCTATCGGATTCATATTCGGAATTTAAGAAGGCCAAGCCAATACTTTCACATTATTATTCTGAAACCACTGTCTTATATTATCGGCAGCATGGACAGGGCAATTATCACATTGGTAAATGAATTTTGATATAATTGGGCGACTGATGAAAGCATTATGTGTTCCAAAATATGTTCATAATATTCCGGATTAAACCTGCCTTCTATGCGATAACATACGCCAAATCCATGGACACTCATCCGACTCCCATAGGGGAAGTACGGACAAAATGACATAGTATTTTAATATTGCTTTATGAAGACTTACTATAAACAGTAACAAACGCTTATTATATGTAACAGTTATCTTTGATACATTAGCTTTTCATGTAAGAAAGTTATTTTGAAATAATGTAAATGTACACAAACTTAAAAGCTTAATACTAAAACCTAACTCAAAACCATTTTGTCCATACTGAATGGACAAAATGACTTAAACAGAAACACATAGTTCACAAATGAACATCTTTGTCGTTTTTGGTACATCAGCGCAAATTGCATGAGCCCACTGTGCACATTTTATACACCTTAATCAGTTCTCACCAGGCTTTGAACGGGAATATAAGTCGTTGCAATATATACAGGGACAGTCGTCGTCATCAGTTTGCGAAGCAAATGGATCTGCCCCTTCATCATCCTCATTGTAATCAAATACTGCTCTTGTGGCCTTTCACTTTCTTTTTTCAGAGGTGATTTTAGGCTCATTTTTGGCTTTTACTTCCTCCATGTTCGGTGTAGAAGTGAGAACAAAATGCGTTTTTTGCTTCTTTGGTTTTCTCTTCCCCTGTCCTCTGACTACATTTCCTTGCGGAATAGGAGATAACATTTCAATCGGAACGAGCAAACAACTTGTTGATGGTTCAGGATTTTCCTCATCTCGAGATATTTCATATGATATGATTCAGAAAATGAATCTGTTGATGGTCCAATATTCTCTTAACTATTCGTGCTTTCATCTGGTACGGTAGAGGCAATTTCGTTATTTTTAGAACTTGGATTTGATATTACCTGTGTGGGCGCAAATTCAGGAGGCATTATTGGAACATTGGTTGTCTCAGCAGGCTCAAACATATAATCTGGAAAGATATCAGGGGCAACAGGCCAGAGACCAGTGTTTTTAAATCCTTGGCATGCATTTTGCACAGTAGCAGCGTTGCCATAGGCCTCATTAAATAAATAGCAAATTTGAGTAATTACGCGACCTGGATGAATCTTTAACCATTTTGATATTTCCTGATTGAAGTAGGTTTTTAATGGTCCATAAAAACATACGCCCAAAGGTTGCATCCGATGGGTGCAATGAGGTGGCAGACATAATACGATTATACCATTCTCTTTAGCGTATGTCAGTGATTCAAATCTTTTGTGACTAGCATGACCATCGACGACGATGAGCACTTTTTCATCAAAACTAGCCTTCGCATAGGTTTGAAAATGCTTCAACCATTTGAAAAACACATCTGTGGTCATCCAGCCCGACTCTTGTGCAGTTCCAAGAGTGCCAGTTGGGGCCCCATCCAAAAGCTCATTTTTAAAATTCTTTCTAGGGAATATTAAACATGGAGGTATGTAAGAGCCAGTTGCATTTATGCAACACACAACGGTTACATGAGATCCTCGCTCAGTACTTGCTAAGCAGCCGATTTGCTTCCGGCCAGGTGTTGCCAAAATTTTCTGTGGTTTCTGAACAGTAGACAGACCGGACTCATCTACATTATAAATCCTATTGGGTGAAAAGTTGTGAGTATCCAACAAATCTTGATATACCTTAAAGAATTTTTCAACTTGAGGCTTATTGAATGCCTGAGCCCTAGCCGCTGAAGTCGGTTCTGGTTTACGTACCGAAATATCTTTATTCCTTTTTAAAAACCAAGTTAACCATTCCTGTCCAGCTCTTTGTTTTTCTGCATTGAAAATATGGGAAAATTTATTTTGTTCGGCTAACGGAAATGCTAACTTCTGAACGTGTTTACGAGTCAAACCAAAAAGTCGTGTTTCTAATAATTTTAAATGATTAACTAGCTGCCTTTCAATTTCTGGAGGAAAAGTACGTTTGTACCTTCCTAGTCCTTTACGAGTTGGATTTAATGTTTTCCTAACGCGTGTCTTCTCAGAGTCGCCTGAGGGACACCAAACGTTTTGGAGGCTAAAAGCCAACCCATTTTATTTTGCTGAACAGCTTCAATTGCATTTTTCATTGACACTTTTATAGTTGCGCGTCATTCTGGCAGTATGGTCTTTAAGCAAATGAATATAATCATATTTTTGGTCTATATAAATTATAATGGACAAAATGACATACTATGTCATTTTATCCGAATGAGCACTATGTCATTTTACCTATATTGGATATTTAATAATTTTACATTAAAAATATGCATTAAATGTTATCTATTTACGAAAGTAATCAAGCCATGTCATTTCATACACTATAAAGAATTGATTTAAAGCAAAATGAGTCGACTGAAAATCCAAAACTTACCGAAAATAAGAAAACAGAATCACACGTGGAAATTTTTTTTAGCCCGGTACACCTTCACTATACGACTACGTCGGTCTAACTGAACTTTTAATATTACGCTCTTCGCAGCTTATCCAGGAACCGTTTGGAACACGTGACATACAGTCGGTGGGGCGGTAAATAGCGCGAATTATGAAATACAGGTTGTATGTCATTTTGTCCTTATGTGTCATTTTGTCCATCCTTCCCCTACATTAACGGAAAATCGTCCAGTTTTGAAAGCTAAGCCGCTCGTATTTTTTTTCTTAAAATTTTATGTTGTTTGACCTGTATACAAGAATTTGGCCATTACAGGTGGATTGAAAAGTCTTTTCATCGTGGCTGAAAGTACACATAGTTCAAGGCAAAGATTAGTCTTCCCTGATTTCGCTCTTCCGTCAGCAACATTTTTTTTTGCAGCCACACGGTTTTTTAATACTGAATTGCTAATCCTCCTACTGGCCGTAGGCTGCGATCCAAAAAATCCTGTGGCAATCAAAATTGCAAAAGGATTTTGTCTCTACGAGGGCCGCATCCTTTTCTGCGTTTCTAATATTCCCTCTAACCATCGTTTTTTGATTTTCAAAATGGTCGATTTACTTTTCCCGTGTCGCTTTACTAGGGCACGAATAGACCAACCTTCTCTTCTGGTAATTATCTGGGCTTTTTCAATTACGGATAGTTGACCATGCATTTTTATATTTATACACACATGTAAAAAAAATATCTCGAAAAATATTGTGACTTTGTCAACTTGAAAACTAAAGTCATTTTGAAATTTTTTTCTTATTTTAATCTTATTTCCAAGCTGAACACACATATCTATATGAAATAAATTTTTAATTCAAATATTTCAAAAACGACCATAAAACAGAATGGGCTATGTTATGTTACAAAAGTCTAGAACTTTTCATGGAAACCAAAAAGACGATAAAAACCTTACCATTCAATTAAAAAAAGTGCGAGAAAAATCGATCTTTTATACTATATCTTTTTTGTTTTATACTCAGTTGTTTCGCTGATAAAATTTATGAATTATTCATAAAAATCCACAAACCTTTCATATTTAACATTTTCTTCCACGCCAATAAAGAACGAAGATATAAGGCTGTTTGGGTCCCTGGATTTCCGTAAATGATTTTTTTTAAATTTGAGACACTAGAATTATTTTGACTACCCGGACTACCGGACACCCCGTATATACAGTAATTAAGCTTCAGTATGAGTTTTTTTTGTTGACATTTGATAATGATTTGAAATACATGTCGCAAATTGTAAATAACTAAGTTAATGTAGATCTGACCGGTGAATTATGTCTGTTAATGTTGTGAAGTTTCGTAAGATTACATTATTACTATTAATTAACTATTAATAAGCATTAATACAGTACTTTTTGTTTCTAGGATGGCAGTACAGCACTAAAAATAGCCATGGACGCAGGCCACCGACACATAGGAGTCCTTCTGTACGCCCACGAACGCAATTTTCAAAAATCTCACCCCATTAAACTAAAAAAGACTAAATCCAACAGCCCGAAAACCCCTTCGTCTCCACTTCCTATTAGAAGTAGTCACCGTGCCTTAACCGATACAAAAAAATAACTTTTTAAGAGTATTTACCTTCATCTCTACCTTCCAAAAAGAACTTAGCTTCAAGCTATACGTACCCAATACGTTCCCACAATTGCATTTTTTTGTTTCTGAGCATTTAATTACATAATATGATGCGTTAGACATTAATTATTATAATTAATAAAAGTTTAAACTGCCGATAAATATGGCATTACAAGCGAAAATCCCCGATTGGTATTGGCCAATCATAACGTAACTTGCAAGCCATTCAGTTCTCGGTTCGCCCGTTAATCGGTCTTTTCTAATATATAATATAGGTTTATTTCCGCGGCGTATAAACAAGGTTCGTTGAATTTTCGTTGTGAAGTCTGCTAGCTCAATGGTAGGGTGGCCGAATAGCATTGCAAAGGTTGTGTGTTCCAATCCAATCCCGGCTCAGGCGATAACTCTTTTAGTTTTTTTTAAAACAAAGCATAATTTTGTAAATAGTTTTAAAAATCAGATTGTGTTTTGGTTAGCCCTAGTATCCATATTAAAACAAAGAGGCAGACTTTATTTTTTTTAACAAAACTTTTCATATTCAATATATATGATATCGTTAGGTGGATCCTTCCCGGGTTAGCACCAGGTTTGTTAATAAAGCCATCATTAAAGTGTATACAAATAAATAATAATAAATAAAAAACTTGCTAATATTCCGCTATATATATATATATATATATATATATATATATATATATATATATAAAGTGACATCACATCTGCATTGCCACAGAATAGTGTTAATCTCTATGCTCATGACACACATTTTCTTGTAAGATCTAAAGAATACCTAACACTGATTGGCAGTATGGATGAGTGTACTGAGAGTGTGGGTGATCTTAATATTAATAAAACTGAAAATGATTTTCTCTTTGAGACTTAACGAAAATATCAAAAACCCAGAAACAATTTGATTTTTGGGTGTAGCTTTAGATCCCAAACTTACTTTTAAAGAACTAAAGAACACGTCACTAACATCTCTAAAAAGATTACATCGAGTATATTTGTATTGAGATATCTTTAAAAAAATAGCTGATGACAGAGTCTGTTTTGTCGCCTATCATGCTTTGGTGCAGTCTATTTACACATATGGCTTGCTTGTGTAGGGTCATTCAGCTCACGCGCCGCGGTTCTTTGGTCTGCAGCGGAGGGCAGTTAGAGTTTGGTCAGGGGCCAGCTATAGAGACGATGTAGGACCAGTATTTTTGCATCACAACATCCTAACTCTCCCCAAGTCATATTTATGAGTCACTCATACATGCCTTTACAAACAACGAGAAATTTGGGATGAGGGAGCTAGTGGACTATTATAACACTCGACATTGTGGCGATGTACATATTGATTTTCCTAGGTTGCAAACCTCATGGAATGCTACTCTACATTATGTGCCGGCCTTTTTCAATAAACTACCTGAAAGAATTAGAATCATGCCAATAAAAAAAGTTTAAATCAGTGCTTAAAATGTACCTATTAAGTCAAAATTTTTACAGCCTTGCTGAATTTTTAAATTGTAATCTATTAGATGTTATATGTTGGATAAAATCTATTTGTACTTAATACTATTTTCATTTCATTTTGATAATATGTACTATTTTATTTCAAACTTTGTGTTTATATAGTAATATATTCTATTCAATTCTATGATTGGCCAATAGTTCACGTGACCCAATCGGGGATTTTGATTGGAAAGTCACTCCCTTGTAATTAAATCTTCAATATGGCATTGCAGTCAATGTATCCTGACAATTTGGCGGATGTATCATTTTGTCAAACACGGCAATTTGACTTATAGATAATTTTTTGCGGTAATTAAGCAAAAAGGTCGTTCTCATAACACTTAGTTTTTTTATCTTGTTAAACAATCTGTTTTAATATTGTCGCAAGATGATTTCATGTTATGACATAACAATAATTAAAAATTCATTTCACTTTATTATTTTATAAATACGTTTTGTTATTCTTTGTTAGTTTTGGTTCATATTGTCATGTTTTGGGTTAGACATAGACAGGGAGCCAACAAGGGCACTTATGCTCAGTGGGGTCCATTGTTTATTTAATTATTTATTTATCTACCTACGTTAACATTTTTTTTTCATATGTTGCCTAAACATTATATTATAGAGTCTAAAATATCATAAAAATAAACATGTAATAACAATTCAGAAGTACTATTAGCAGAGCAGTACTCAAGAATTGAGTACTGCTCTGCTTATATACAATAAAGGATTTTCAAAGAGTATAATGAAATAATGGATGGAAGATGGAATTTCTATGAATGAATCCCAATATTTTCAATGATTTGGATATTGTATTCATAATGTGTGTGGAAAATGAGACTTTACTACCAAACTCAACTCCGAGATCTCGAATATTGTCCACAACCCTAACAGGAGTGTTCTCTATATGATAAGGAAATAAAACTGGGCTATTGAGGCGAGAAAAGGTAATCTTAAAACTCTTAGTCATGTTTAATTCCATATGATTCAAAACGCATTACTGATAAAAGTTGTTCAAGTCAACTTGCATTAGACTAACATCCTTGTCAGACTGAATAGACCTGTAAATATTATTGTGTTATTGCCCCAAGCAGATGTCTCAGGACAGGAGCCCAATCGTTTGTAGAAAGGAAAGGGCCCTTTCAGGTTAAGCATATTTCACAAGTTCGGGTTCCACATAGGTGTCACCCAAGCAAAGTAGCCTGGCATCACATCGACAGACCAAATGCTCGGTAGCTTCATCTACCTCAGCACAAAACCTGCAGTATGGATCGTTGCCGAATCGAATCTTATGCAGGTAATATTTCAACAGCCAGTGTCAAGCTAGGGTCCTGGTAATAATTCCAAGTTGGCCTCTGTTTAGTTTTAGTAGTCTATTAGTTTCAGAACTCTAAAAGGGCCTGCCATGAAGTCCTTAGATTGTCTGAATCTTGCTAGCTCATGCCATTCAGCACGGAATTCTTCGACAATGCGATTCTTATTCCTGGCCTTGATAGTTATAGGAGCAATTCCAACAGCAGCCCAATAAAAGCAGATAAATAAATATGATAAACAAAAGAATATTTAAAATATCTATAAAACAGTATGTTCGGCTAAAAAACGGCAGATGAGAAGAGATGTTCTAATTTAAAATTTGTAATTTAGAAACTTCTCTATGGAATAAAATACATTGTCCAGTAAATATTGTTTCACATTCTGTTTAAACTTTTTTGATTCCTTAACTACCGGTGCTATTTTATTAAAACATTTTATTCTGAGGTAAATTGTTGAATTTTAAGGCACAGGTAGTCTAGAGTAGGGTTGATGGAGATTATCACTTGAGGGCGTTTTGTATGAGTGCACCTCACTGATTTTTGTAAAAGAGAAGTAATTAGCCTTAATATAGGTTCATTTGAAAAAATCAACCAATTGAAAAATATATAAAGAAGGTAAAGTTAATATTTGATATTTCAAAAATAACTGCCGGCATGAGTGCCTTGATCCAACACCTCAGTATTTTGTTCTGATAGACAAAGACTTTACAAAAGTGGGTTGAGGAACCCCAGAATAGCAGACCATACTGCATGTGTGAATGGCACCGAAATACAACATTGTCAGTATTTTATTAGAAACAGTACCTTTAATATTTCTTATTATATAGCATGCTGTACTTAATTTCTTGCATATAACGTTAATGTGAGATTCAAATGTTAATTTAGGATCGATATATAATCCTAAAAACTTAAAAGTATCAGAACTTTTGATTGATTTTTCATTGATTGCGATTAATGGACTAGTACTATGAGTGACATTTTTGGGGCAGAACCACATGTATAATGTTTTACCTGTATTTATATTAAGTCCATTTTATTGGCAATATGTTTGAAATTCTTTTGAAACCGAGTTGCTTTGATGAATAATTGATTCAATGTCTCGTTGTCTGACTAGGATATTCGTATAATCAGCATATAACACCGTAAGATCAGCTGTGGGGCAACTTTTACATATAGCATTGATGAAGATTATGAACATCAACGGTCCAAGGATATACCCTTGGGGTACCCCGACCCTATTCATTATTTTCTTTGATTTAATTCCGTTGACGACCACCACCTGGTAACAATCTTCTAGGTATGATTTCACCCAATCATGAGCATTCCCACGAACACCAATAGCATATTCATCAACAAGTTAACACAGGAGATTTTGTCAATAGCGTCAATTGTATAAGTTAATTTTTATATTTTTATTTTTAAATACAACAAATAAAATAAGCTAAATATATCACTAAACTGACGACAGTTTAAACACAGGATTAGAGGTAAACATAACTTGAATTAGCAGGAATTTCAAGCCAGTTTTCTTCTGTTTCAAAAATAATATCAGTTTTAGTTTCCATCCATATTAATACTTGAAACTGAGTTCTTTAAAAACAGTAGTCAGTAGATGAAAACAGTGTGTCAATAATGAATATTCCCCTAAAAATGTTGTTACTGTTTTTATTTATACATTATTATTAGTGTGTCATATATATTTTCTGTTACTTAATTATTGTTAAACTTTATTATAGGGAATTTTAAAGTTGTCTATTGAAGGAAACTTCTTATATTTTATGGAAATCAAAACGAATTTTAGGTAGGTTTTTTTGTATATATTTACCAGATAGACTGTTTCAAATTTCTACGCATTTTTTTCTGCTGTATAGTTTCGTAGTTGTAAGTTATATACTAAATGAGTTTTTTTACTATGAGTTTTACCTTAATAAACTAACATTTTATGCTATAACTTTCTTGATTAATTTTTTCAAAAGCAACAAAAGTCTCAATTTTATAACAAAATTATTGGTACGAAGTCTGTAACATTCCATTGTGTCTAGTTTTAATTATTTTTTGTAACATATTGTATTTTTTGTCAATAATAAGTAATCAAGATGTTTTAAGCAGTTGTTTCTTTTAATAAGTGCCTTTTCCGAAAATCTAATTAAAATGTACCAGTTGTTCAATTAATATTGGTCTCCGGCCATAACTCGGTAACCAATGATTACACAAATATGGGGAAAAAATATATATGTGTAAATCGGCCAAGAAATATCTGGAAATTATTTTCAAGTTCGAAAAATGGCCGCTAGGGGGAGTAACAGCAACTCAAAAATTAGACTTGTGTCTGTCCGATTGAACGAATCCATTGGCGGACCCGGCTGGAACGAATCCAGTATCAAAATCGGATCGAGTCCATACGCGTCACGAGTAAGCTGCCACTGACTGAATGTTAACGTTAACAACGATTTCGCAGTACCGCGATTGCAATTTGACTGGGCCCGCGTAGATCTAAATTCTTGACAAGATGGGGCATTGTTATCCTAATCGTACGTTTTAGCACAGTTAAAAGAATATATTCTTTTACCTGTGGTTTTAGTGGATTTATGTCAACAATCACAGTTATGACCGTACAATTTATAATCGTCAGCAGTTTAAAGTAAATAATAAAATATTGGTATAAATTGAATTGCATGCAACATCGATATGGGTTCCGCAGTGTTACCAATCGACGCAGACGGATAAAATCGGATGTTTTTGGAGCAGTAATAGATATTTCACTCTCAAAGAAATTGGATAAGCGTCATTAACCATCTTTATTAGTATGTTTTTATTAGAAAGGATAAGTTAGTTAAATAATATGTTTAATACATTTTGAATAGGGCATTCGTTTATACTATAAATATAAAGATGCACCAGTGTTCCCTTAGTTTAAATTAGGAGTTTGTCTCGAATCTCTTTATTTAGAGTTATAACTATTTTATATATTATTTATTATCGGAAAACATATTTAAAATTAGTTTCATGTACATATACATATATTGGTTACTTACATTACATAAATTCTGCAACTACTGCATAGTAAATACATAATACCCGAAAAAATTTTTATATTTATTAATAAACCTTAAATATTTTGATTTGTGCTTCTTATAATCAATCATCTTCTATTACCGAAGTTCGTAATGTTCGCATTAATTACATTTTGCTAGGCCTATAATTCCTATCCAACAATGAACATAAACATGAAACAGTGAACTGCCAACAACAAATTTCGGAAATAAATGGACCCGTGAACGAATCCATTTGAACGGTCCACGAGCGGACTGGATCCGAATGGACCGAAGCCATCCCCGGACCGCCCATGTCTATCAAAAATGGAAATGACAATTTTCTCTTCAATTTTCCTAATTAAAGTTTGTCGAAAATATAAGCATTGTATTCTTCAGGAAATTTTGCAACTTTCTGCTGTTTATCATTTTTTTTCTCTATTTTCAATAATAAAGTTGTGGGGGAAGATGAAGAAACTGTTTGTTTTTTCTAACGTTTATATCTCTGTTTTGCATTAAATGATTAAATTGAATTTAATATTAGAAAAAAATAGCTTTTTTCTTGCTCTTGACGTAGAACTATTAACTGTACCGTTTAAATTAACAGAATGGTTGAACAGTTCTATGAGGTTTTATTTCAGGGTATCAATAATTGTATCCCCAAGAAGATCGTGGCTGACTGTAAATATCCCAAATGGTTTGACCTTCCCTTAAAAAAGCTTATTAGGCAAAAGAATTGCTTATACAAAAGATATAAAAGGACCGACAAACTTGCTGACTATTTGGCCTATTCTGACATAAGACGTGAGGTTAAACTTCGAATTGATTTGTGTTATCTTACATATGTCACACA
The DNA here is from genome assembly GCA_030620095.1 of Kuschelorhynchus macadamiae. Taxonomy (NCBI): domain Eukaryota; kingdom Metazoa; phylum Arthropoda; class Insecta; order Coleoptera; family Curculionidae; genus Kuschelorhynchus; species Kuschelorhynchus macadamiae. Next base: position 853,959 of record JAUTXW010001557.1, read on the forward strand.
GACTGAGCTACTCATCCCAGAAAATATTAAATAATTTTGGTCATTTGTACGAAACTTAAGAAGGGATTCCAATCTGCCCATTGTTATGAATTTTGACGGGCAAGAAATCACTGGATCAAATAACATCGCAAATGCTTTTGCTACTCACTTTCAGTCTTGCTATACTTACCACCATAATTTAGACTTTAGTAAAATTGATCCAATAAGTTTTTCAGAATGATACTGATTACAGAGGCAGAAATCTTTAATAAATTAAGGGACCTTGATCCTTCCAAGAAGGCTGGCCCTGATGGAATTCCTACTATTCTATTGCAACGATGCTATGAGTCATTGTCTCAGCCTCTATGTATAATTTTTCAGAGATCCATTAATCTGGGTTCCTTTCCTGAATTTTGGAAGTTTTCTACCCTTCTGCCCATTTTCAAATCTGGTGATAAAAGTGACAGAGGTATTTCTTTACTTTCACATATACCAAAGCTCTTTGAGGCAATTATCACCGATAATATATTTGAGTCTTTAAAACACTATATTACGAGTATGCAACAAGGTTTTTATCGTGGTCGTTCAACAACTACAAATCTTGCAATATTTCAAAACTACTTAGTGACAACAGTTGAGGCTGGCAAGCAGATCGATGATATTTACACTGACATATCTAAGGCATTTGACAGTGTTTGCCATCAGCATCTGTTATGGAAATTACAGCAAATTGGTTTTTGTGGAAAATATTTTGAGTGGATCAAATCGTATTTATTTAATCGTCGCCAGCAAGTCAACATATGCGGTTCGGTCTCCAGGGAGATTCTTGTGACATCGGGAGTCCCGCAGGGTTCGCATGTGGGTCCAGTTCTCTTTCTGCTCTTTATAAATGATATAATATCCTGTTTCGAATTTTCCGAATGATTTTTATATGCAGACGACTTAAAATTCTTCTCACTAGTCTCCTAAGACTCCAATCCTCTGCAGTCTGATATGGAAATGCTCATCAAATGGTGCAGAACTAATTATCTCTTAACATCTCGAAACGTAAAGTGCTCCGTTTTCACAAATGTATTAATACCATACTCTCCACCTACTTCATAGATAATGTAAACCTTGAAGTTGTTAGTTCTTTCACGGACCTAGGTGTTATTTTTGATGAAAATCTTACTTTTAGTCTACATATTGATAACATTGTACTTAAGGGTTTTAGACTTATGGGTTTTATAAAGAGATATACGAAACACGTAACTGATACCAAAGCAATTGGGTGTCTCTATAACTCATTGGTTCGTAGCGTTCTAGAATATTGTTGTACAATATGGAATCCATAATACCTGTGTCACATCGACAGAATTGAAAAGGTGCAAAATAGATTTTCAAAATACCTTTTACATAAATTGCATTTCCCATATCAAGGTCTGTCATCTAATACTAGAGCTCTTCTTTGCGGCCTTCAAACCCTTGAATTTAGAAGAAAGAAGGCACTTCTGGTCTTTTTGCATAAATTGGTGAATGGGGGATTGACTCTGAAGTGCTGCTTGGATCAGTCCCCTTTTTAGTGCCTATTAGAAGAACAAGACAATCACAGCTGTTTGTTGAAAGGTACCACCGTACAAATTATGGGTTTAGCGCATTTGTTGACCGACTGGTTCACAATTACAATCGTCACTTCTCAGAATATGATATTTTCAGACTAAGCACTTTACAGCTGAAAAGGCAGTTAACCGGATTGGTTTTGTAACGTTTTTTGGCCCATATTGATGTTAGTTTTTGTTTATGTAGTTGTGTAGTTTTATCATTATTCATGTATTATTTTATTTCAATTGAAAATCTTTCTCATTGGTAATTTTGTTTGCTGATCTGACATATTTTTTAGTTACTGACTTCATTATTTATTTATTTGACGTTCTTTGCGAATGCGTACCATTTGGAATGTTTAGCATTCTGTAGTGTACGTTTCTGAAGGGCCACTTGTCGGATGCGTGCATCGGCTACGTCCTTACATTAATCTCGCAAAAAAAATCTCGTAATGATTCTATTAGTGGTTACTAGATGGCGCTTTTTCCTAATATACGAATTTTCTCAAAAAAATCAAATGGTATAATGTAACTTTTTTTGTCATAATTTAATTAAAGATTATAAAAGATATCGAAAAACTTTATTCCAGTTTATCCCTGCCTCACACTTGATTTTTGTGCAAATGTCAAAAAGTCAATTGGGTAGTTTTTTGGTACTGAATTTTTTAACATTTCATTACGTGGCCATTTTGTTCCACCATAACGGCTTCAAAGCAAAATTTTACCAGGTTATCCTTACATTACTTTTAATTTTAAAAATGTAAGACCCATTTGATAAACAGCTTCTTAATTATGATTTTTAAAAATAAAATATTTTGTGAGGCTGCCATGTTTGAATTTGACCAAAATAGCCTGATGAAAATGGGAGAACCTGTTTTTCAGGGTCTAGGGACCTTAAAAAAAAAAGTAAAAAAAAAATATTTAATACATTTATTATACCCAGTAGTTTTTCTCTCTGGTAAAAAATTAAGACAAAAAAATACAGAACTCAAAAAAGTATATTTTAAAAATTTGATATAAATTATATTGGATGTCCCAGAATATGTGGGCAATCTCTCGAATTTAGGTAGTAGGTGAAAAAAAAGAGTTTAAAATCATAAACTTTTTCGTAAGGTGCCTCTGTAGGCAATTTTTTCGGATTTGGTACCCCTTAACGGAGATACAGGTTATTTTTGTTTTATGTGAATAATTTAGATAATTGTGATATTTGAATGAAAATTTGTATCTAGGGGTTTTTTGATATAAGAAATTCAAATTTGATGTTTTAATATTTCTCTCACTTGTGGAGGCACAATCTACAAGAAATAGCAGAGAATATCACAGTGATTATAATAATCATTATAGGTTTTTACAATTCAGTCAGTCACTCTTCTAAATCTGTAATTTGTATAATTTGTATAGTGTGGCCTTTCATAAAACAGATGGCTTTGGTGTCATTAATATTATCACAGTTTCTGATAAAACCTAATATTCTGTAGCTTTGTAGTAAGATGTTATCTAAATGTGCATTAAAATTGAGTTCTGTATCAAAAATACCTCCCAAGTCATTATTAGTTTCTACTTCAGACAAAAAAACATCATTGAGGGGATAATTAAATTTAACTGGTTCTTTTCGACAGGAAAAACTGATATATTTACATTTGGTGCTGTTCAGAGTGAGAAAATTATTGCGACACCATGTATTAAAATTGTTAATGTCACTCTGTATAAATTCACAATCTTCGACTCTATTAATAATGCAAAAGAATTTTAGGTTGTCAGCATAAAGAAGACACACACAGACCTTAAATGCAGAGACAACATCGTTCACAAACAAAGGAATAGCACTGGACCTAAGTGCGATCCCTGTGGCACTCCAGAATTAGCTTTAATTTCTCTCAAAGTAACATCACCCAACTTTACTCTTTGAGTTCGTCTACTTAGATATGATTTGATCCAACCAAGGTAAGACTCATTCAATGAATGTGCTTCCAACTTCATTAGCAGCAAATCATGTGATAAATTGTTGAATACTTTTGTCATATTAGTGTAAATTACACCGATTTGAGAGCCTTTCTCTATATTTTCGTTGAGGTAATCTGTAAAATCCATGCTGCTTGGGACGCATACTCAATTTAATGACTTTGAAGACTTAATGTCATTATGTCAGTGAAAAATATCGTCATCCGAGATAATTATTTATTTTATTAATGATAATGATATTTTCAATGAAAATGCAGACATGCATTTAATGTATGGGCTTGAATTAGGCAATGCCTTAGAAGCCAGAAGGTTATACGAAGACCGATTCTCAGATCATAGAGTTCCCAACACGAAAACATTTGAAAGAGTAGATCGTCACTTAAAACAGACTGGTAAGAGTTACAACATGGTCATTTATCACTGGTCTTGGCATACTGTAGCAAAATGTTAACGTTTTAGGAAAATTTGAAAAAGCTAGTAATAATCGCATAAATCAAAACATTCGAAATTGGTAGCCAAGTTTCATTCCACAAACTTGACTGTTTTCAGAATTCTTAAATAGCAAAGTTTATACATCCTTATCATCTTCAGAAAGTCCATGAGCTTCTTCCTGAAGATTTTCCTTAGAGGATGGAATTTTCAAATTGGGTTCTAGAACCACTGCAGGATTAAGGGGGTAAGCTTTTGGGGCTAAAAATATTTACTTAGAGTTGAGGAAGGTGCCGGGTCGGATCAGCCAAGAAAAAAATGAACATGTGTCATAACTTTACAGTGAAGTAAGCATAATTATAAATCCTTAATAAAGAAATTTTCAGGGTACCTTGGTATCATTATTTAAGGGTGAATTTAAAAAAGGATTTTGTGAAACTTTGATTTTAAAAGCCAAAAATGCGCAAAAAAACCTGTGGACTACACATAACTTGTATTATATAAATTAATAATGTCATTCCTCAACAGTGACAAAGTTTAGACAAGTCACACTAGTGACAACTTTCAAGTGAAATTTTGGAAGTCGGGGGATAGTAGCGCGCCCCAGTGGTTTGTGCTATCGTGATGAACCTGTATGGTGTATATGTTAATATACCATATGTATTGTGGTTTACATTATTAAATATAGAAATAATACTGGGGGTTTTGGTATCTTTGACTATTTGTTTCATATCTAGATCGAGTGTTATTATTAATTATAGAAATTAAACGGGTTTTTGGTATCTTTGGCTATTTGTGGCATATTTATATTGAGTGTTATGAATATGTAAACCCACTTTACTAATAAGTAATTTTGATTGATTTTTTTTTTTTAGTATTAGGTTTTATGTTATCAAAAAAAGTAATTTACAGCGTGTTTTATCTATACTAATATATAAAAGACTTAAATGACTTGACCACTCATTAATCACGATCTTGCTCAAAATGCTTGATGCAAAAAGCTGAATTTTGGCATATAGGTTGACTGTAGTGTGTAGGGGGTTCGATAAGAACCAATTTCCAAGGGGTGAAACCTCTCCTTTAATTTTACAATATTTTTAATTTAAATCGGAAAAACACTTGAGGATGTGTATTTTACTTTATTTTTTACATATTTTAAGATGTTTTAAAAATACATATAGAGTGTTTTAAAAAAATCGGGTCACTGGTTAATCATAATCCTGCTCAAATTGCACAACATAATAAGCTGAATTTTAAATGGGATAAAATATTTATTAATCATTTTGGTTAAGTTTTGAGTGGCTTCTGATTCTTGAGACCCCTCTAGACACTGTCTAGAACAGCACTGAAATTATGCAAAATTTTATTGGTTTCTCTCCACGGACGAAGTAGGATTTTCCTAAAATGGGAACATAAAATCTCATAATTTGCATGTATGGGCAGATCAACTGCTACTATTGTGATACATCATCAACACCAATTTGAACCCATTAACATATGGGCTGGAATCATTGGTCAGCATTTAAATCAACTATTTGTTTTGCAAAGAAGGTTGAATGGACGACATTATTTGGCTTCCTTCAAAACAACTTGCCAGATAACCTACCATTAGAAATGTGCCGTAACCTTTGGTTCATGCATGATGAAACTTCAACTGCATATTACTGTATTCCATGCCAGTTGACACAAGAACAATCTTATTAGAAATGATTAATTTCAATTGTCATGAAATGAGGAACAATGTTTCAGCATTGTGGAGAGTCCAACAGTCTCCAACTAGGGAATCGATAAGATTAGAAGGGGACCATGTTGAACCAACAAAATTATTTTATAGAATACCACATACCACCATACTTTTCTTACCTCAAAATGTCTGAGCTATTTGAAATTTGTATTAATACCTCAATATCAATGCATCAATACTTTTTAATCCAAATATCTCAAGAATGGTTGCTCCTAGTGTTTTTTAACCAGAATACCTTTTTTCTCTTTATCTTAAGTTATACATAAAAAACAAAAATAAAAATTTCACTTTGACATCCTTTATCTCCATTAAGGGGTGCATTAGGAAAAAACTTATTATAAACTTATACCATCCTATATAAAAAACATAGTTCCAACAATAATCTATACAAAATGCAATACAATATTAACATTAATCATACAACAAAATGCATCCAATCATACAGTCCAGTTACTCAGCTTAATATCTAGAAATAATAAATTAATCACTTAATGCGAGAAGTTTGCTTTCAATATCCGCGAGGGCCCACTGATGATCCACTATTTCTAATGCTTCCCATTCAGCTTTGAAAGCGACTTTCGGGTCTTGAGGCATTGCCATGGCAGCACCTGACATCTGGTCTTGCATTTGCCTTGACTGATCAGCGGCTACATGTAAAATTGTTTGAGTATAATTGCAACTTATCTAGATCTTAAATACATTCAAATATCCAAGTGTTTAACACACAATTCCAAGTTTAAACACAAAATAAATTTTTAACTATTTCAGAAAAAAAAAATTAAAAATCATTATTAATAAATACCTTTTCAAAATGGACATAATTCAAATAATTGCATTGGGAATATTAACTAAATGTCTGGTAAACTAACAATCATATCTGAATGCTTTGTTTGTAGAACAATTGCTGTATAATAAAAACACCCAATAAAACTTTCACTAATTCAGAAAAATAACAAAACAACCTCGAAAACAACTGTTATTCCAATTCATCACACATAGCATTTTAAGGCTAATAATAATATGAATTTAGAAACAGTTCTTTATACTACAAGAGCACGTGTAGTAGCTCCATACTGGGACCCCTTTGATTGCATCCCTGGTTGACTTTTATTGATGAATCTTATTTCTTATAAGTGTGTTAGTCAAAACCGAGGTCAAAACACCCAACAACAATTTTCCTTCCTGATTTATAAAGAATTTTATCAAAGTGTATATCTATTGTTTGAATATAAATTCAAATATACAAAACAAAGAATAACAAAAAAAAGGAAAAAAGGGAGAATATACATACCATTGTTTTCACCTAAGACCAATGTGTAAATACTTCTCAAACCAAAAACGTTTAGGAAATACCATGATGCAGATGATACCCACGAAGCATCCAAATGAGATAACTCTATACCCCTTTGTAACATAGATTTAAATCGTAATGTTAAAGGGAAAGGCACTTTTGCTAAAAAATAATACATACATTAACAACCAAACTGCCTAATAATTATCTCTATTCTTCACAAAGTTTTTTGATTATGGAACCTGCTATCAAAGAGGGATTTCCATTTCTAACTTACAAGTCCAAATATTCCCGATCAATTACCTCTTTTTATAGAAATAAAGAAATTAAACAAATATATTGGGTACCACATAAAAACTGGTCCTTACTTGTAATAAATCCAGAAAACATCCAATTGATCCACCCACCAACAACAATCATTGGCAGGACATTCGTCAAATTGCCTTTTACCATGTCAGTCATCATTGAAGGATCAGTCATCATATTTTGGGTAACTGCAGGTCGTTTTTGTGTTAAAAAGCCATCTTCTTCTCTATTAAAGGCTTGTCTGCGTGAGAGAAAAGCTGCTTTGGGAATATATTTAGCATTTTCTCGAAGAAGCCTTGACCTAAGTATCAACTGACTACAAACAAAAGGGCATTATTTGAAAGTTGTTTCTTAATATTACTTGAACATATTTTACCTATCTTGGAGTTGTTGAGTCTCAATTTTCTTTTGACTGGCAATTAGCATGGAAACGTAATGTCGAACTATGCCCACTAGGAACGTAATTACTACTATTGGTAAAAATACCCAAAGACGAATTTGAGTATCTACAATTAAATCTGTAGTCATAATGTTAAGGGTGATTTAAGTAAATTTATTGTAAAAATATAAAGTTATTAAAATGTAAAAATATTAAATTTCATAGAAATGTAAATCAATAAATAATTTAGGTTAAGTAAACAATTCTTCTTTGGAAAACGGTTTGCCAGCTCGTGCCTGTAGCGACTAGTGGGGTTGTCTGATTCGTAATCATGGCACAGCTATTGTTTTGTGAGTATTATATTGGTTTTGATTTTATCTTCAGGTAACCTGAATTAAGATATAGATGTAAACAATAAAGGAGTACTATCTACTGAGACGTTGACTCTGATTCTAATAGGATTTTTTGCCTGGTTAAGTTGTTAATGTGCTTAAACAATGCAAGTGAAAATCAATTTCATTTATATCTTGTACATTATTTATATGATTTTGTATTTTGCTATGAATGCACACTCACTATATTATAATACAACTTTTTGTGATAAAGAATTTTGTTTAATATTTGTATAATTTTGGGTATTTTTTGGTATATTTAAATTTATTCCAATATTAGCCAGTTTATCTGCATTTTCATTTCCACGTTTCAAGTGAACAATCAACGTCAAATTGATTTTGGTTGAGTCAATTTTGAAACATCTGACATTTGACAGCATATTATACGGTTGCCTTTATACGTTACTCACGATTTGACTAGTTATATTATACTCTGAAAAGTCTAAATAGACTATCCATTCATTGTAAAATAAAATAATACCCAAAGGGATCCCAACTGGGACATCCTTGAAAATTGCAAATTTTGTATAATATATATCACATATTATTATATATTATGTATTGTTAAAATAAAGTTATTTTGACAAAATTTCTGTTTGCGTTTTTTAATAAAAGCTTATAATTTAAAAGATTATGTGGAATAAAATTAATAAATAGGTATTAGATCGGGATTTTCGAAATTTAGAACAGAACGGATGTAGTGTTAAGAATCGACAGAGAATACACATTTTAGAGCTAGGTTTTTGTTCGTAGCTCATAGAGGGCGCCATAGTAAAATATCGGAAAACTTACAAACTGTGTTTGAAAAACATAACTTACATCACATCAAAGTTAGTCACAAAGGCTTTAACCTATTAAACATAATTTTAGTAAACTAAAATCAAAAATTCCTAAAGAAAAAAGAAGTCATATAGTTTATGAAATTCACTGCAAGGATTGCAAATATATAAATTGGACAAACCAGCCAATATTTAAAAAAGCAAACTACAAGGACACACAAGTATGACAAAAAGAACAAAAAGGCCCAAAATATATTAGTGAAAATCAACATTCATTCGATTTTAATAATGTAAAAATGTTTAAAGACCAACCACCAGGAAAAGAGAGAACACTATGAAATGATAGAAATACAAAGGCTCAATAAATGCAAATACTGATACAAAACAACTCAGTAAAATATATTATAACATTCTTAAATACCTAAAATAAAATGTTATAACCCCTTAATAACATAAATAACATAAATGTCAATTGTTTCTTTGTTATATATATATATATATATATATATATATATATATATATATATATATATATATATATTTATATATAAATTAACCATAAAATTAAATCTTTTAATAATATGGCATTCTTCGATGATCAGGATTTTAGAAAGTTAGAACCGAAGAGAATATTTCTACACCCTTTTTGAGCTTGATTTATGAATTGCAGTTAATAGATGGCGCTATAGCTTTAAATTTTCCTATATTATGTATTTCAGGATTTCCTTATTTAACAACGCAAACTCTAACCTCAGTGTTGCCAGTTTAGTACAATTTGACTAGATCTCGTACCTTTTTTATAGAATTTAGGACGTTTATGAAAAATGGATTTCGGCAATAATGATTAATGAAATAAAAATTGAAAACAATATATGCCACGTATTTGTACTAAGCGTTAGGACTTTTTTTAGGTACTTACTTTTTTCTGCGAGTTCGTGTGTACAGTATTTATAGAGATCAGTATATCTTTCTTTAGTCTAGTACATTTTCTCTAAATCTGTAGGGCACAGTACGTTTATTGAAATGTTCTACCAACTCAAAAAAAAATCTGGCAACACTGTCTGGCATACACCAGCAGCTAGGCCAGAGATGTTCCAAAGTGCACATTTTGTGCCCAGTTTGATGTCGATTTGCAAAATGTGCCCACGACGCGCCAAATGTGCAAAATCAGCACTTCTTAGTTTCTGTCTAATATTTTGCAAAGTATGCATATGCAAAGAATTAAAGTTCAAAACACTAAGTTTAATTTTCGAAAAACTGGCAACGCTGTCCTTTTTTTTGTATTATTTATATTTTAGCATGTACGTTTAACAAGTACTAATATTGTGTTTTTTTTGTACGATTTTTAGTGGCAATTTATAATACAAATAAGTTTGCTGTTTTAATTTATGTTTTCATTTATACATACTTGACAACACGGCTTAACCTAATTTAGGACAAGTGCACAAAAGTGCCCAATTCATGCTCTGTCAAATGCACAACCAAAAACATTCTAGGAACAACCCTGGCAGCAGCAGCAGCTCAGCCAGAAAGATCCATAAGGGCACGAGGGTACAGAATTACATATATGTAGCCACAGTCTCTTTCTATATATAGATATAGTTTTTTGGTGAATGGTGATAACTTCATAAAAATCATATAAACTGTAATTTATTTCAATTATATTTTAGTTTTTATTAATTTATTATTATTATTATTATTTATTTTTCATAACCTTATATACCTAGTTTACAAAAAATAAATTATGTCCTTTGTTATTTCTCTCCATAAAAAGAAGGTTTTTATACCAGGAACGTTACCTATTATTTAAACATTTTATTATTGTACATTTCAAGTCAAATTAAATTAGTTTTTTGGTAATGAATTTTTAAATATTTCATTAGGCAGCCATTTTGTTCCGTCATAATATAATGTCTTTATATAAAAATTTTACCAGTTCATCCCTTTTCTATTTTTTTTTGTGCAAATTTCGAAGACCATTGGAGAAGTAGTTTCTTACAAATTATTTTTTTACATTTTGTAAGGCCGCCATTTTGTTTCGCCATATTGGTTTTGTACAAAAATTTTACCATTCCATCCCCATACCGCTCTTGATTTTTGACAAAAATTTGAAGTCAATCGGATGAGTAGTTTTTGACATATGCCGCGAACAGACAAAGTGACGGAAATGGGAAAACACGTTTTTCTTGATCCAGTAACCCTAAAATGCAAAGATCTGTAAAAATCTGAAAGAGTGATTTTGTCACGATTACAATACTTCCCTCTGGCAAGTCTAGAATTTAAAGAATTTTTAATGCATTAATCATTAATCATTTTTCGTATCAATCGAAAAACACCTGTCAATAAGTAAGTTTTTTGTAGGTAGATTACATAGATTATGACAAGCAATATAACTTTTTATTTCATATTATTACTCATTTTACTTTCGCAATTTTTGTTTGCAAACATTTAAAGGTAAAAGTTTACTTATTAACTTTCGCGCTAGAAGACCGCCAAGGGTGAACGTAGCCTAAAAATAGATTAAAAAGATCTAGGCGGCTGTTTAAATAGTTTTTTTGTTCGGAGTAACAAAAATATTGGAAACAAACTTGTACAGACTTAACATTGCGTAGTTGGTCGACCGCTGCAGGTGATTAAAATTTGTGTTATATATGTTAAATCTAGAGAAAAGTGTTTCATTAGTTTTAAGAAAGTGACCTGAAAAGGGAAATTCAAACACATTTGGAGAATATAGAGTGGTGAGTACATGTTTTAATATCTACACTGACTTATAATGTTAGCTATATCAAAAAACTGGAGAAGTAGAAACTTCCCACGAATGAATTATATTTACTGTGACATTATGTACTACTTATTTTAATAGGGCAGTACTTACTTTTAAATTGTGCCCTACAGTGTTCAGAAAGTTTACAAAGTATGTCTAAATATACTTTTTTTTGGAGTAAAGAAATAAAATTTAACAAAACATCAAGTAAATCCAAAACAACTAAAAGGGTCCTTTAAAAATATCTAAAAGAAAAATGTTTTCTTGTGATAAATGTTATTTTCAGGGACCCTGACTTAATAGGGCGCCCAAAAGTTTAACCAGTCAAGTTTCAGCTGACCTGAATATAAGCCGAAATACAACATAAGAAACATTTAATTTTCCAAATCTTTTTTTACCAATAACTCTTTTTTTCCAATAAAGGTAAAATGAAGTCTAATATTTGTGAATTGGAAATTTCTTTGTTCGCTGAAAAATCTTATCTCATGAGTCTTTTTGTAAATATCAACTAGGTTATTTACTAGTTATTAGATAGGCTTGAATATTTTTTTCAGCTAATGCAGTGTAAGGAATCGATAAAAACTATAAATATTTTAGCTAGGGTATGTTCGTTTTCGAATCTATTTTAATACAGTGGATGTTGTTTTATGATGTAGACTACTTGAAAGAGAAAACCCAAAAATAAATTGACATGTTTCCTATATAACGAAGACTTAAAGTTCGAAAAAAAAACGTTTGCATCATATATAATATATCGAAATGTGGGTATATACCCAAGGTTTTGTACCCGGTATATACCCAAGTGGGTATATATCCCCATATAGTTGGGTATATACCGGGTATATACCCAAGTGTACTTACTTGGTTAATTTAAGGTAATCTAACAAATTTTAACGTTTTGTTGTTAAATTAGGACATTAAAAAAAATGGTTGAATAAATCGAAATAAAAGTCACAAAATAATGCTATTAAAAATGAAAATAGTATAATGAAACAAAAACATAATTCACAGAATAAGAAAAATACGTTTAAAATTTAAAAAATGGACAACTATTAAAAAAAATTTAAATCTGAGTAAAAGAGGAGTGTAATGAAACAAAAACATAATGCACAAAGTAAGAAAACTACGTTTAAAATCTAAAATAAATAATACTTAGTTGCAGAGGTGGCAACCCTAGGTCTAATATCAGGAATATACCGGGTATATACCAGGTATATACCCAAGTTTTATTTACCTACCCGTTGGGTATATACCCACCGCCCATCACTGTTCTTTTCTGAACGAGAGTAGTGAACGGATGTACACCCGGAATGAAAACGCATTGTATTTTTCCATCCGTGAAGGACTAAGAATCAATATATATATATATATATATATATATATATATATATATAAATATATATATATATATATATATATATATATATATATATATATATATATATATATATATATATATATATATATATATATATATATATATATATATATATATATATATATATTATATATATATATATATATATATATATATATATATATATATATATATATATATATATATATATATATATATATATATATATATATATATATATATATATATATATATATATATATATATATATATATATATATATATATATATATATATATATATATATATATATATATATATATATATATATATATATATATATATATATATATATATATATATATATATATATATATATATATATATATATATATATATATATATATATATATATATATTCTCTCTCGGTATAGGTTAACTCATTGAAAATTAGAACTATAATTCACATCGACGTTTCGCTCATTATATTGAGCTTTCTCAAGATGGATATTTATATTCTACAAAAAACATATATAGTTAAAACGTAAAATTTAAAATGGTTAAAAACATTACTCAAAAAACATTACATTTAAAACAAACAATAACTATAAAAATAAAGATAACTTTAAAACAAAATTAATATTATACATAGTACGCACCTTTTGGAAACATGTTGATTTTACGAATGTTTTGAGATAACAGTAATTTCGATAAATGTGGAATTCTTGTATATATAAAAACGAGACATTATGTACTTTAATTTTTATTGCTATACATATTAACTATATACGTTTTTATAAATATTCATCTTGAGAAAGATCAATAAAATGAGCGAAACCTCCATGTGAATTATAGTTTTATTTTTCAATGTGTTAACCTATACCCAAGAAAATAATTAACAAAATCTTTATACCTGGTTAAAAAAAAAAACGAATTATAATTATAATAATTTTTACTACTGGCTTATAAATTGATAGAACAATATTGCTATGAGGTATATTTCTTTAAAAAAAAAAACATAACACAATTAATAAAAATTAATATATTGCAAAAACTATTAAAGGTAGGTACAAGATCACCTTAATAAAAGTGATAGAGGAGTAATAACGTAACACGATAGGATAGTTAGATACAGGGTGTGCCGTTGTTGGGTTTTTATTTTTATTAATTTCAGACGTTTCGGCCAAAATGCATTCATCAGTGAGCTTTAAAAAAGGCCAAATGGTAATTTCTTTTATCCATTTATAAATGGGTGACGCAAAACTTAAAATTTGCTATACATATATGTATAACACATAACACTTAAAATTTAGTATGTATAATACATTTTAAGTGTTATGTGACCCATTTGTAAATGAACAAAAGAAATTACTTTCTTGGTTTTAGTGCCTGCCCTTTTTTAAAACCCATTGATGGCCGAAACGTCTGAAATTAATAAAAATTAAAATGATTTCCGAATAATAAACAAGGTTTATTTTAAACAAAAAGAAAATTGAGACCAAAAACCCAAGAAAGTCTCCTAAGTATATATGTATATGTATATATGTATATATATATATATATATATATATATATTTATTTTTTTTTTTTTCTTAATTATTTTCTTGGGCATAGGTTAACTTATTGAGAAGTAAAACTATAATTCAATCGACGTTTCGCTCATATATATTACGAATTCGTAAAACTGACACGTTTCTAAGAAATTAAATATCTTGAGAAAGCTCAATATAATGAGCGAAACGTCGATTGAATTATAGTTTTACTTCTTAATAAGTTAAACTATGCCCAAGAAAATAATTAAGAAAATATATATATATGGTTAAAGAAAAAAAAAACTAAATATATGTATATATATATATATATATATATATATATATATATATATATATATATATATATATATATATATATATATATATATATATATATATATAATATATATATATATATATATATATATATATATATATATATATATATATATATATATATATATATATATATATATATATATATATATATATATATATATATATATATATATATATATATGTTTTTTCATTCCGAATTTCGAATACACCGTGTATAGAAAACCAACACATACAGACAGATATTTAAATGCCAAATCACATTATCACCCAGCACAAATTCAAGCTGTGGCAAATACTTTAATATCTAGATCCGTGCGACTAACTGAAACACAGACGAGACAAAACGAACTTAAGGTAATATCTATTGCTTTAAAGAAAAATAGCTACACAAATCGCACCATAGAGAAAGCTATTAATGCACAGGTTTCCCGAACAACGAACAACAAAAAATATGAACCGGGAAAGCAACGAGTACCTAGTCTTACCATATGTAAAAGGCACAACAGACAGAATCGGAAGAATTCTGAGGAAACACAACATACAAACAATACACAAGCCACAAATAAACAAACAACCTTAGCTTTATTCCTACATAATCAGGAAACCGGCCATAAAATAAATTTCTTTGGGTGTAGGGAGATTGCCAATATAAAACATTATAAGACCAGAATAATCCGCATAGAAATTGAAAAACAAGGTGATTTGAATAAAAGGGACGAATCATTAAAACTACCAACAGTATGGAAGACAATAATCGACAAATCTAAAATAGCAAAAACTCAAGCGCAATTAGCGCAACAACAACAGCACCATCCGGAAAACATAAATAACGACCAACGCCTGCGCAGATATAACCTTCGGCCCCGAGTGGGGGTATAAAAGGAAGCGTCGCAGTCACCAACACTTCAGTCTCTATTCGGACGCGAGAAAGAAAGCTTCGGAAAATGCCAAATGTGATTTTGGCGAAACGTCAGCAAAACTGTTCTTTTCAGAACGACAGTAGTGAACGGATGGACACCCAGAATGAAAACACATTGTATTTTTCCATCCGTGAAGGAGTAAAAATCAACATATATATATATATATATATATATATATATATATATATATATATATATATATATATATATATATATATATATACATATAAATATATATAAATAATATGATATGCAAATAAAAGATATTAATATTTTCAGAGAAGGAACCTCGACCAAATACCTAATAACACGGTTTTTTTTATTTATTTTTGAAATTTACTAAATAGGGTACGTATTTGTGAGCTCAAACCCAGGCTGAAACTGCTCGTAATTGTTCCAAAAGCACTATAATAAGAAACTTCCTGTAACCGCTTTATCGTCAACATGGCATGTTTATCTTATTAAGCAGCTCCCATTTCTCAAGAGTATATCCATACATTTATCTCGAAATATCTTAATCCTTCACGAACTTGAATAAAATCTATAAAATTAGAAGTCAGCTCATATAATTTTATGGTCATTTTACTGAGCATAAGGAAACATATCATCTGTTTCTCATATATACGTATAAAAAAATGCAAACGATTTGATGTAAAAAGAAATTTATACTGCTTGAATAATATTCACGTTCTATAAATTTGAATAAGTAGAAAATTAACATGCTAGGCTTTTAAACGTCTCCTCTTTTTATTAGTCGTTTCGAATTAAATTAAAAAACTAAATTTATAGAGTAACAGTGTGAAAAATAATCAGGGAAGTTAAAATAGAACGTACTATTAATAACTTCAAGATCTGCTCTTTTTACTTTCCTCGTAAAAGGGAAGTATTGTAATTGTGAAAAATGTTTGCAAAGCAAATTGGTGGCCTAGTGAAATACCACTAAAAAACTACTTATCCAATTTATCTCAAATTTCGTACAAATATCACGTATTATGTAGGAATCAATTAAAATTTTGGTACGAATCCATGATGGCTGAACAAAATGGCGGCTTAATAAAATATTTAAGAATCTAGACTGAAAAACTATTTAATGAACTGATTTCAAATTGATGTCCCTAACTAATTATAGTGTAGAGATGAACTGGTAAAACTGTGGTACTATTTAAAGATGGCGGGACAAAATCACCCTCTCAGGTTTTACATATCTTCACGTTTTAACATCCGTAGGGGGCAACTTAACTGACCCTGATTTTTGTGCCAAATTTAAGGTAATTGGATAATTCACTGGCCGACAAAAAAAAATGTTTTTGTTGTAACAGAAATCAGAATAGTATAATCTAATAGAATGGACCTATCCAAATACGAAAATGACAAATAGAAAGTTGTAGCACGTAGGGTTGTTACAGTTGAAGAACCATATCGAATGTTACGATACTTAATATCTATAGAAAAAATGATTTCAGAAAATTTTTAGCACTGTTTATTAACTATGTTTACAGTTTTTGCCTGTTAAACACACCATACATCTAAAAGAAAAGCAAACGAGAAAAATATTAACTTAAAACACTAATTAAACTTTATTTTTTCCGTTTATGAGTTGTCCTATCTTCTCTCTTCAAAAACCAACAGTAGTCACCCATCATACCGAATTTACATTGTTCTGATATCTTGGTGAAACCTTTCACCCTGCTCGTCACTAACAGCTCCCAAATTTGTAGGAAAAAATGACAGATGGGAATGGAGGAAGTGAATTTTTCATGACATTCTGGCACCAAGCGCTTTATAGGCATCTAAGAGTTCATTAACTAATTGTTCATAGTTTTCATCCATATTGTTGCCTAAAAATCCTCTTACTACATTAACAAATGAATTCCATGCTCTGAGTTCCTGCCTGGTAAGATTTTCGTCTAGCAATTATCTGATTTGTGGCCCAATAAAAATGCCTTCTTTTAATTTGGCATCACTTAACTGGGGAAAGACTTGTCTTAGGTATTTAAATCCATCACCATCTTTATTCAAAGCCTTTCCAAAGTTTTTCATCAGCCCAAGTTTAATGTGAAGAGGAGGCAAAAGAATTTTTGGGATGAACAAGAGGTATAAATTTAACATTTTGAGGTGCCGGTTGAAATTCGCTTCTTTCTGGGCAAATTTTTGTTACATAGTGCTGATTTATTGCACGACTGTACCATAAACAAAGAAAACAGCAATATTTTGTAAATCCCCCTGAAGTCCCACTAATATCGCTATGGCTTTTAAGTCCCCACATATCTGCCATTTATACCTATTGTAGTTTATTTTATCCAAAATCGTGCGCATATTTTCATAATTGTCTTTCATTACAGCTGAATGGGCAACTGGTATAGAGGGTTTTAAATTTCCATTATGCAATAACACAGCTTTTAAGCTATATTTAGATCAGTCTATGAATAAGCGCCACTCACGGGGAGAATGTTCAATATCAAGTTCCTGCATTAAACTGTCTATATCAGTACACGTGCACAACGAATTTTCCATACTGTAGAATTCAAAAAACATAGCATTTCTTTTTCTGAAATTTGTAATTTTTGTTTCTTTGGCCAATAGGTTGCATTCCTTAAGACGGGAACCCAGAAGTTCTGACTGTTGCTTGGATAACCCCAAATCACGAACTAAATCATTTAATTTAGTTTGAACAATCAAATGTGGCTCGCCGGAACTGGGATCTGTATTAAAAGTGGGATCGGTGCACTGTTCTTCTGAGCTGCGAGATGATGTGTTATCTCCATTATCTCCCAAATCAATAGCTTGCCAATTTAAAGGCGCAATCGGCACTGGCAAATTTGCATTATGAGGAACTGGTCGTATGGCAGATTGCAAATTTGGATATTCTATATTGTGCTTTTCCTTTTTGGAATAACCTGTTTATACAACGCGACTCTCCCTTTTCCTTTTTATTTTAAAAATTAGTAGTTTGACAACTGACTAAGTACTCCTTTTTGCGTATATTTCGTAACTGTATCAAGTTGCTTTGAAAATGTCCAATCAATTTTCAACTAAGTCTAATAAGTATTTTTCAACATTTTCTTGTTACATTCGTTACATTTGAGGTTTAATTGTTTTTTTCATAAAAACAGAACGATCGAGAACACTATCATAGTCGTTACATGGATAAAAATTAAGCTAAGTCTACTTTATTAAAATAACAAATACCGAATAAATTCACCTAAAACTTAACAAAACTATAACTAGGCTTAAAATTTTCCTCTTGCTAGATCAGACATCTTCGGTATAACGGGCTAGTCGATGGAGGTGCACCACTTCCATTTTTGCATGAGGGCTCTCCTGAATCCGGTATACCAAGTCATTCAGTCACACGATACGGGCCTTCCCATGATTTCTGCAACTTCGGGAAAGTCCCTTAGTTCTTTTTAGATTGTATAACCAAACTTTTTCACCGACTGTAAATCCAGTGTGATTGGCTCCTGGATCATAACGTGACTTCATACTATCCCTTTCTATCTGTAATTTCTGGCGGATCTCTTCATGGATTTCTCTGAGGCGCTTACTAACCTGGCTGGCATAATCTTTTTCAGGCAAAAATAACAATCGTCAGAATGATTGGTGGGTTCTCGCCATACCATTGGAACTGCAAAAGGCTTACTTTTTCTCTTTCCTTTCATCCCCTGCACCAATGTTACACTAAACCTAACACAACACACATGGGGAGCCCACCGCTTATCTTGATCCCCAATTAACACACCAAAATATTTAAAGTAGGCTTTTTTTACATTTTCGGAAAATGGCCTGGCTTGTGATTTCACCAGAAATTTTTTACAAATATAACAAAATTTGTCAGGAAAAATTTTGCAACTTCGGCGCGTTTGACTCGACATTCTCGTCTTCACATAAATTTGCTTATCGATACACAGAGAACCACTCAATTCCAAACTCAACAGAAGAGTGATGTTTAACGTTTATTTTATGTCTAATGTTGTAAACAACCCAGTCTAGGTAATTTTTCCGTTATAAAATGGACCCATTTTAGCCACTCCACAATAAAATTGTTTACCTGCCAATATAAAAAGTTCTAATTAGGCTATTAAAAAATGGTACGTATTAGGGCTTTCCGAATATTTTTTTTATTATTGGGGGGGTATTTCCATTGTGAAAATAATGAGTAATATAATAATAATAGTAATATATGTTTTAACGTTTCACTAGATCGCCATCTTGTTCCAGTATACTGGATTTTTACCAAAATATTACCTAGTCGCCCTGATATGACCCTTAGTTTTTGAACAAAATTTAAGGGCAATCTGGTAAGTAGTTTTTAAACTATGCGGACAGTCAGACCAACTGACGGACCGATGGAATTAATAAAACATATTTTCTGACATTTAGGGACGCTGAAACGTAAAGATATGTAAAACTTGGGAGAGTGATTTTTTCACGGTTAAAACCATTTTATTTGGCCGCCATTTTGTTCCGCCATCTAGAATTCGTACCACAATTTTGTTACTTTATCTTCATCTCTATACCAAAATTAGTTATGGCAAATAATTTGAACTCAATCCATTAAATAGTTTTTTCTGGCTGAATTTTTAAATATTTTATTAAGCCGCCATTTTGTTCTGCAATCTTGGATTCGTACCAAAATTTTACCAGTTGATTACTACATAATACTTGATTTTGGTGCAAAATTTGAGGTAAATTGGTAGTTTTTTTCTAATAATTTTTTAACATTTCACTAGGCTGTCATTTAGTTTCGCCATATTGGATTTTTATCAAAATGTTATCAGGTCATCTCCATATGACATTTAATTTTAGACCAAGATTTGAAGTCAATCGGGTAAGTAGTTTTTTGCTATGCCGCGAACAGACAGACAGAAGGACGGAATTGAAAAAAACTTGTTTTTCGGCATGTTCTTCATTTCTCATCGTTTACAGTATTTCCCTTTTACGAGGGAAGTAAAAATCGGTATATTTTCTTTACCCAGAACTTCCCTTCCTTTTATTAGGAATAGTAAAATATGATCCTATGTAGTTTATGGCTTATGCAATAACCATTTAGTAATTACGTATTTAAATTGTGTTCTTTTTCCCTTTTGACACTTTTCTAGACAAAAGGAATGATTCTTTATGAGGGATCTTCTGGGGTAAATGGGTAAAACCAATCTGGAAAGCAAATTAATCAGGAATTCCCTCTTGAATCCTTCCGTTTGTCTCAAAAATGAAAGAAAACACAATTTGTAAAGTACGGAAAACCGGGCGGAATCAATCGGTTTAGGAAGGTCGGCCAAGAAATCTCTTTAAACCAGTGGTGTCCCGTCGTTCTATAAATAGTATGGCACTCCTTTTTGACTATACGCACTTCAGATAATTAAAAAATGTAACTATACTTAATGAACCTTTATCTATATTTATCTGTTTCCTTTCGTGTACCGCACTTCTATATCTCTTTTGTGTTGCAAAAACGGCGAACTTTCGAATTTTAAAATGATTTAATTTTGATTTTTCTTGATCGATTTACCTATAAATATATTTTTTCTTGAGTTCTTTCATTAACGGTTCCCGTCTGCTGCCTACGTTCACTATTAATGGACCACCCAGTATAGTGATACACGATTTACAAGTCCAGATTTTACAAGGGCAGCCAGCATCAGATCCAGTGAACGAGATTTATCAAAATTTTGGTGGCCGTCTGTCTCCGTTTGTCATATTACTTTATACAGGGGCCGTCATTGTGAAGTACTATACAGGGCGTTTCCTAATTGCGTGTTGATGTTAAAGGGGGTGTTTTTATGTCCTAAAAGTCTTAACCTTTGGATATACAGGATGGTAAAGTTTAAAAAGAAAACATTTTTTTCATCCCAATTCTGATGCTATTGTAGATAACTGCATGAAATTTGATACATGTCTTCTATGCATTAAGGAGCATGCGGATTTACCTAGGTTAATTACATATGCACGCCACTGGTAGAAATTTCAAAAATTGATTGATAATAAAAAATGCCCTTTTATGCATAAAAGACGTGTATCAAATTTCACACAGTTATTTATCTATAATAGCATCGGAATTAGGATTAAAACAATAATTTTTTTAAAGCCCTGTATCTCCAAAGTTAAGAATTTTAGGTTCATATTAAACTTTTTTCTTAAAGAGGTCCAAGAATCACCCCCCTTTAATATTAGCACGCAATTAGGAACCGCCCTGTATAGTACTTCACGCCCCCCTGTACAAAGTAATATGACAGACGGAGACAAACGGTCACTTCTGGCATACCCGAATAGCCCAAAGTCGAACTCCATAAGTTAAAATTTTAATAAATCTTGTTCACTGGAATCAGTGCTGGCTCCCCTACTATAACTACATTGATGTGTTAATTTTGGAAAAATATGAGTTCTGTAGTTTTTCAAATATTAATTGCAATATTAGATATTTTTTGACACCCGGTATTGAACAGAAAACTAATTATTTTGAAGCAGTTTATTGACAGCTATTTTATGAACAATTTTACAAAATATATCAAAAAACCTAAGCCATTTTTGAGGTTGAGGCTGTGATTCTACTGGTTCGATTCCTTCTAAATCGTTGTGTTCCTCTGAAAATGATGAGGTTTCGTCGTCACTACTTGAAGATCCAAGTGTGATAACTAAATCATCAATAACCGTTTCAATTTTGCCATCTACTCCCCAGTATTTATCTTCAATAGAACGAACCTGTTTAACATACGATTTCCAATTTTCAGCCGATATTGAGTCAGTCCCTTCTAATGTTCTTTTATTTAAATCTTTAATTGAAAGTTCACCGGTGTTGCGCTCTCGAATATATTTTTTTACTCCTGCCCATGCAAGTTCAATAGGGTTGAGGTCACACATGTATGGAGGCAGCCTTAAAGGTATATGACCGAGGCTACGTAAAAGACCGTCAATTTTATACTTTTTTTCTCTAGGCTTGTTGGCTAATATTACTTCATATAATTGATATTTTCTCCATATTGGATCACATACAAGATGGTTCGATTTAAGCCACGATATCATATGAGCTTTTGTAGAATATTTAGTTGGAACTTTATCTTCTACGTGAGAATGATAAGACGCATTATTCATTACCACGACTGATTTGGGAGGAATGTTAGGTAGAAGCTTCTCGAGCAAACACTTTTCAAAATTATTTCTATTCATCTGTCCATGATAGTCTCCAGTTGTTAGTCCCAAGCGAAAAACCAAAGCAGCACCTGGAACAAATCCGCCTTCTGAACCAGCATGAACTATAATAAAGCGACTACTAGAGCGGATTCCCTGAACAACACCTGTAACACTTTCACTTTGCCAGCATTTGTTCACTGTCATATCATTATCTACCCAGGTTTCGTCTAGATACACAATATTGCGTTCTTCTTGCCTATATTGCCTTACAGTTGATAGATATTTCACCCGCCAGTGAAAAATATTTGGTCTCTCAATGAGCAATTTTCGTTTATTTTGGCACTTCCGCCAAACAAAACCATTTGATCGTAAAAGCCGATTTAAGGTCAATTTTATCTTTGTATGTTAATCGGGGTCTTTTTTTTACCGGGAGATTTTAAAGGTGAAGTAGAACATGAGCGATCATTACGTTCGTTGAATTTTTCTTACACTACTTTCCGAAACACCAGTGTAAAATGCAGCGCGTTCTGTTCGATTTTGAATTGGAATAGTCAAACTATTATTTTCAGCTTCTCTAGTACAGGCCTCTATAACGCTCGCGATAACTTCACGTGCACCGCTTCGAATTGTTTTTCCTCTTTTGCTCGCCATCATTTCTTCGAAATAATAATTCAAATTCGACGCAACGCATTTATATAGAAATGAAAACAAAAGCTCAAAATGTATACGCGCCACTGGAAATAGCTAGAACCTTCTAGCGGCAAGTGCATGGAGACTCTGGGCACATCCCAAATACAAGTGGACCAGTGCGAAATTTACTAAATCCTCGATTAATTTTCCGCACCGCTTAGCTGGCGCACTTTATAGGTGAAGCGGCAAACTATTATAACAAATAAAATAACATAAACTTTATTTGCGTACATAAATTTTACTTTTCCGCTTGCTAAAGACTATGAACCTTTATTCTAAGGACGGTTTTCTTTCGTGTCCCTCACTTTATGTGCTCATAGCTATGTGCGGAACAAAATAAGTTCATATTTCACTCTTCCTAATAAAAGGAAATATTTATGACAAGGAAAGTTCTGAGTAAAAGAAATTTACCGATCTTCTTAAATGGTTCATTATTATCAGTTATTGACAAAAATCCGTATGATTCCAATCAAGTTAATTCTCCAGTAGCGTTATGCAGTAACAGTACTCTGTGCTCTTACAAAGAATTCCACCATGAAATTTTATTACATGCGTTAAGACAAAAATGGCTGGACGCGCACTTTTTCTTACGATCGTTTTCTTTTAATCGCAATTGCACATTCTTATTATGCAATTAAGCATCCTCAGACGCGAAATAAAAAATAAAACATTTCTCAAAAATGTGACTTGCTAGCTAATCGTTTTTAGTTTATATACGGGGTGCTCGGAAAAATGTGGGCAATCACCTAGATATGTATAATAGAGTAACTAATAAAAATTTTGTATAAAGAAATGAAACCTAAAACTAAAAAGTGGAAAATAATATTTTGTTCCACCCTGAAAATTTTACTCCGTAAAGTCGGCGCCACACTAATATAGTGAGACCTTATACGCGTAGTATTAGACATCAAAACACCGA
This sequence comes from Kuschelorhynchus macadamiae, assembly GCA_030620095.1. Classification (NCBI taxonomy): domain Eukaryota; kingdom Metazoa; phylum Arthropoda; class Insecta; order Coleoptera; family Curculionidae; genus Kuschelorhynchus; species Kuschelorhynchus macadamiae. The sequence continues at coordinate 878,449 of JAUTXW010001557.1, forward strand.
ATTGACTGAATACATGATTATAATTTTATTATTAAATAATTGAGAATAAGTTTAGGTTTATTATTATGGACTTCACGGAGTAAAATTTTCAAGGTGGAATAAAATATTATTTTCACTTTTTAGTGCAAGTCGGTTTCATCTTTTAATAAAATTTTTCGTTTCATCCTTTTCAGTTTTATCTATACGAGTTTTATTGTAAAAATCAGGTTTAACAATGGTCTACTGCATAATAGTTTTTTCCTATATAATGGTGAACGCGTAGAATCGAGACGCGAGAATATTAAAAAATACTTCTTACAGTATATCTTGGCGCAAAAAACAAAATGGCGCCATTCCGCCATTTTGAATTTTTTTTTAATATTCCTGATATGGGACCACTTCGGCAATATCCCGACTATCTCCTGAAAATTTCAAATCATCGCGGAGTAAACAATTTTTGAAGTCGGTTGAAAATAATGCTGGTTTGTCAAATAAGAATTTGTCCTATACTCAGCAACTGAGATATTCGGTCTTAAACCTTTTCTAAATCCAAAAATTAATTTTATAAAATAATATATTGAATACAAAAGTTTTCAATCAGTAAGCAAAGACATTTGTACAATTTGCAAATTGACGATAATTGTCTCATAGAATCATTTTTGTGTAGTGCTGAACCTAAATTTTAACCAAAATTTACGATCGCTGAATCATGCTGATAACGTCTCAAGTAAACTTATGCTATGCGCTAAAGTCTTTCTAATGACTGCAGTCAAAATATTCTTTTTACTTCCCTCGTAAAAGGGAAGAATTGTAATTTAAAAAAATTACCCTCCGAGATTTTTTCAGATCTTCACGTTTAGGGTCCCTAGATGCCGAAAAACTGTCTGTCTGTCTTTGCGCGGTATAGCTAAAACGCTACTTATCCGATTGACTTCAAAAGGGTCAAATGGGGATGACCTGGTAACATTTTGGAAAAAATCCAATATGGTGAAACAAAATGGCGGCATAGTGAAATGTTATGTTGGAATCAACTGGTAATACTTTGGTACGAATCTAAGATGGTGGAACAAAATGGCAGCTTATTAAAATACTTAAAAATTCAGCCTGAAAAAACTGCTTAATGATTTGATTTCAATTTATGTGCCATAACTAATTGTGGTATAGTGATCAACTAGTAGTTTTGAGGTAGTAATTCAAGATGACCGAACAAAATTGTGGCCAAATAAAATGTTTGCAATCATGAAAAAATCACCCGCTCAAGTTTTACATATATTCAAAAAATATGTTTTATCATTTCAGTCGGTCCGTCTGTCGGTCTGTCTGTCTGTCTGTCAGTTTGCGGCATAGCTTAAAGACTACTTATCCGATTGACTTTAAATTTTGACCAAAAATTAAGGGTCATACCTGAATGACCTAGTAGTATTTTCATAAAAATCAAATATGGCGAAACAAAATGGCGGTTTAGTGAAATGTTAAAAAAATTATTATTAAAAAATTGCTTATCTACTTTATCTCAAATTTTGCATAAACATCAGGTATTATGTTGGAATCAACTGATAACATTTTGGTACAAATGCAAGATGGCGGACATAATGGCGGTTTAATAAAATACTTAAAAATTCAGCGAAAAACTGCTTAATGGTTTGGTTTCAAATTGTGTGCCATAACTAATTATGGTATAGGGGTCAACTAGTAAAATTGTAGTACTATTTCGAGATGTCCGAACAAAATGGCGGCCAAATAAAATATTCAGGTTTTATATATCTTCACGTTTTAGCATCCCTAGAAGCCAAAAAAACATGTTTTATCAATTCCGTCGACCCATCTGTTGGTCTGTCTATCAGTTTGCTACATAGCTTAAAGACTACTTACCCATTTGACTTCAGGTTTTGACCAAAAATTAAGGGTTACATGAGGATGACGTGATAATATTTTGGTAAAAATTCAATAAGGCGGAAAAATGTTTTAAAAAAATTGTTAGAGTGGTGTATTATTTGAGGTTATGATCCAGAAAAACAAACAAAAGTCTTTTTTTTAATTGTCGATGTTTCGCAATTTTATTGTTGCATCCTCAGGACACATATATAGATTCTATAGCCTGGAAGAAACCCATATTATGAGTCTTATCTACTCTTAATGTACTCCGGAAATGAGACAACATGTTGTTCGACATCTAAGAACCCCAAGACGTAAAGATCAGAAGAAATTTCTGAGGGTGATTTTTTACAGGATTCCCTTTTATGCTTTTACATTTAAAATTTAAAAAAAATGTCAAATTTTATTATATGGTTTTTTTATTGGATGGTCAATTGCTTTTTCAAAAGTAAATTTAAATTCTTGATAAAAATTCCAGTAACTTTTATATTTAAAAAAATTTTTTAAACGACTTCATAAAAGGAGGACGTTATCAATTCGATTGTATATGTTTTTTACGTCCCTCGTAAAAGGGAAGTATTGTAATCGTGAAAAAATCACCCCCATCTTCACGTTTCGCTGTCCTTAGATGGCGAAAAGATGTTCGAGGCGTAGCTAAAAAACTACTTACCAGATTGACTTCAAGTTGTGATCAAAAATTAAGGGTCCTATGGCGATAACCTGGTAATCCTTTGGTAAAAATCCAATGTGGCGAAACAAAATGGCGGTTTAGTCAAATGTTAAAAAACTACTTAATAGATTAATTTCAAATTTTGTGCAAGAATTAATGATGGTATAGAGATGAACTGGTAAAATTGTGGTACGAATTCAAGATGGTGGAACAAAATGGCGACCAAATGAAATGTTTGTAACCTTGAAAAAAATTCCATTATTTTTTAGCCTCTCTAAATGTCAAAAAAATATGTTTTCTCAATTCCGTTGGTCGGTCTGTCTGTCAGTTCGCGGCGTACCTAAAAACTACTTAACCAATTGACTTCAAATTTTGGTAAAAAATTAAGAGTCATGTGGGGATGACCTAGTAATATTTTGTTAAAAATCCAAGCGGCATAGGGAAATACCTAAAAAATCAACGTAAAAAAATATTCAATGAACTTCAAATCTTCTAGCAAAAATGAATGTGATTTAAATATTAACTGGTCTAAAATGGTGGTCTTAAAAAATCAGGGTAAAAGCTACTTTTATTTTTTTTAAATCATGCCCTAAAATGAAGTGTGCATAGAAGGAAACTCGTAAAATATTCGTACGAATTCAATAAATATGGTGGAACAAAACGACGCCCTATAAAAATGTTTGAAAAGACAGTATACTAAATGACTATGTGCGGAATTAAACTGGGTTACACTCTACTATTCCTAATAAAAAGATTTATAACGAGGGAAGTTCCGGGTAAAGGAAATTTAACGATTTTTTTTTACGTATGTATACCGATTACCCCGGGATGGCTAGTCCACTTTGAATTAAAGTTTTAGGAAATATTCAGGAAAAAAAGGAGCAATGACTTGAATTTTTTTCTACCTCGATACATTTGAAATGCTTTAATATATTGCATTGAAATTTGGTGTATGAATGCACCCAAAATATATTTTGCTAGCAAATTTGGGTCGAACTTTTTCCATTTTGTAAGGTATTTTATAATTTTACGAAAGTTTGCGCCATACGGCAGATTTAACATTCTACAAGTATTTACCGGCTTGGAGCACGCAGGGCAAAAACCGTTTAAAAATAAAAGAACATCGACACTTTCAAAGCCACGCAGAAACTGATTGTTAAAATATGTTGTTTAAGAACTTGGCGAAATTTCCTTGTTAATTTTTTATTGCTTCAAGACAATGCTTGGAATTGTCAGCCGAATAAAAATGACGGTCATGCACCCTAAATCGAGCACGAGCAGATTTGATATTCTGCCATCGTGCAAACCTGCAAATGTCAGAATTTTGCGCTCCTACTATGGTTTCGGTGATTATTTCGCTGTAATATTTTTGCTTTGACTTGCGACAGTTACCTGTCTAGATATATTCACATTGTTGCCACTCTTACTGGTACTGTAAATGACAGTAATAAACCCAAGAAATATGAAGACATTTTTATTATCCGCATTGAATGGTTGTACGAACAGATCTATTTCCTTTTAATGCTTGGGTCTAGGGACAGGATTTTTTTCAATATATCGATAGTTATATATATCGATAGTTATCTATAACTATCGATTGTTATCAATAACTATCGATTGTTGTTGATATTTCGATAGTTACCGATTTATCAGTCACAATAAAATTCGATTACCGGCAATCTTAAATATTGATTTAAATTCCCTAACCTGGTAAAGTTCCTATTTAAAGTTTTCGAGGGGTGGGGGGGCGTTTATGGTTTTCCGGTTAGTCTATATTAGTGTGTATAAGTGATAAGTTTCTATTTTGTTCCCCCACAAAAAGTACTCGAGGAGCGTCAAGTCAGGAGACCGAGGTGGCCACTCTATTGTAACTCTACGTCCAATCCATCTTCGAAAAAAAAAAGTTGCTAAATATTCCCGAACATTCCGAGCATAATGCATTGGAGCACCATCCTGCTGAATACATAAAAAAAAATCAAGTTTAGATACTTAATACAACAAGCAAGTTGTTCGGAAATAGTTTTGCAATAGCTGGGACAACTTCAGATTCAAATATCTTTCTCTAATTAATGTGTCTTCCACGGAGAAGGGACCGATTATTTTTGCACCCTTTATACCACACCAAACATTTATCTTTTGGGGAAACTGGATATGATTTTCACGTATCCAATGTGGATTTTCCTTGGCCCAATATCGACAATTGAAGCGTGCCATATGCAAAAGGTGGTATGTGCAATTTTATGAATTTTACAGGAGGCGCATTATTATGTTTTGCTCTACCTTACTAAGAAATACAAAATATTTGTGGTTATGACTGACATCATTTTCGATATAGGCAAGTAATAAAACACATACTTCAATGAAAACATTGGTAATAAATTTATTATAGGCCTCTAATTATCAAAACGTAGTATGTGCCAATAAACTTGCACATGTATAATGGATTAAAAATCGTTTTTTAAACAAAAGATCAACACGTATTGTTTTTTTAACGCCTTTACTAATATACAAAACAGTTTGCTAAATACAATGTTAATAATATAATGCTAATACAAAAGAGGTTCTTATATACCTATAAGTTGAAACTTAATTTTATTCATTTTGTAGGGCCTCCTGACTCTCCACCAGTTTTTGATAAAAGTCTTGATTTGCTGGTGATATAAACGGGATCATACTCCTAATTTCTTTAATTTTTTCTTTGTTCCATTTACGGTGTGCCTGTTCCACCATTTCAATGTTTAAATTTTCAAAATATTGTGGTGTAACGTTTGGTTTAAACACACTCACTTTGCGCCATGGTGCGACATCCGAGTACGACGTTTTAACTGCAATTTGCCCTAAGTTGTCCTTGGATATTTTCAGCATAACAGCTTGCGAGATGCCCAGGGTGGAGGTTACTAGGGTAGTTTTTGCAATTTCAATGGATTTTCAAACGAGCACTTGCCATTATACGCACCAAATCCATAGGTACTTCAGGCTTTAGACCTTTTTTGGCTTTTTCTATGCAGCCAAAGTCTCGATCACATGATAGGAATGTGTGGCCACTTTGTGGAAACTTGTGCACTATCTCGTCGAAGTACCCTTTGGCTACCAGCGTAATATAGACAGCCAAAATACCCTGGTTCTTATTCTGCCCTCCGCAGTTATCGGACCATAGAACCAATTTTCGCTTTGTAGTATTAAGCTGAGTCGTAACGAAATCATACAAACAACTACCGATTTCGTTACATCCTCGTTTTCCAGCTGTTTCATCCAACAGGCACATAAAACCTTTCCCTTCATCTTCAAATTGTATTCCCAGATTGATACAAGTGAACTGCCGACTATAGTACATCTGAGTATGAGTCAATGCTGGAATATATAGCTGCTTTTGTAAATCATAAGACAGCACACATACATCAGACTCAGGACTTTTGCAATCTACTACGTTTTGGGACATCATTTTTTGAGCGCTCTCTGCTTTACGTTGATGTAAATCGCGCTTTAGTTCGAACTAATTTTTTTCTACGGGAGTCTTACTAGCAGCTATCGAAATGTTGTACTGGTCGCAAGTAGGACAGGTGTCCACTCTTGGAGCTCCGAAGGCTAAACTGAATTCTTTCTTGAAAATTTCATTAAACCATTGTCGGGATACTGGGGGCTTTGTTGCATCAAGCCGATGTTTTTCAAGAAAGGCATTATATAGCTTACGTACATTCAAATCTTCAGAAAGGTATCTCCGGTTTGTAACTTTTTCTCGACTGTAATGGCTTTCTCTGCTAGGAATTGACGCAATAAAATCAATAATTTTTTGTTTCCATAGGGTGTTGTTTCTGGCAGGACGTTTACCACCTCGTTTGTCTTGAACAGATATGCCGGAGGAGAGTATTCGCTGACTAAGTATCTCCAGTCTTCTTTGTGTAATAGCCAAAGTTAAACACAAGGTACCTTTACATACCTGAACTTCAGATTCTCCTGGAAGTGGTAGAAAATATTTAAAAGAGTGTTGTCGTCTGCTCTGGTTGGGATCATCGTAATTTCCATGTCTTCTACGTTTGATTAAATTGGGTCGAATAAGGGAACGTAAAAAGTTCTGCTGCTCATTATAATCTGCCAATTTCCAAAACTGCTCAAACACTCTCTTTCTTGCAACAACGGTAATTAGCTTACAAGAGTACTGACAGCTGCACTTCACCTAAAAGAATATTTTAATAAAATATATCAGTTCTCTTCAGGCTCTCAGAAAGAATAAAACTGTTGTTTTTACTTACCTCTTCGCAAAAACGTTTGCCGGGTATTGGCCGCTTTTGCTTTAGAGTTTTGTATGGACTTCCAGAGTTTTTATTGCGTTTTACATCTTCTCTTACATTCCCAGTAATTTTTCTTTTTTTGGCACGTATTTCTTCAGGAATATCCATTTTTTATTGAAAACAGTACACCCGAACACCGCTCCAAAAGCTTTGCTAGGTTATGATAAATAAGCAGCTGATCGTTGGCACTTACTACGTTTTGATATTTAATTCCTTATCTCGCCGTTGGACAAAGCGCCATCGATATAAATTTTATTGTGCAAGTAAAGCATGGCACATACATTTAGCATATAATTCGCATTTGTGAAAAAGTGGCACTTACAACGTTTTGCATATGGCACGCTTCAATTATGCCTGTTAACTTTTCCATTAAAAAAAAAGTTGCTTCGTCAGACAAAATAATTTGACTGACAAAATTTAGATTGGTACTGCAACGTTCCATCATGATTTCACAAAATTCCAAGCTCCTATCGTAATCATGGATGGAACTTTTCGGGTTTTAGAAGTCGGTCTACGGACACGTCTGAGACGTCATTTTCTCTTCCTAATGTTCTGGTAGAGTAGTGCAGATTTTCTTTTAAACTGATTAAAACATTCAGAGCCTTGTCCCCATCTGTTGGGCATTTAGCTCTGCCAGAAAAGTACAGCATCCAGTTTCACGAAATTTGTTGTTAATTTTGCTTTACTGTAGATTTAGTTATTGGATTTCTGGTTGGATATTTGTCATTAAAAATGTTACAAACATCTTGCAGGTTTCGCATTCTATTCCCATAACCCAGTATAATTAAAATTTCAATTCTTTAGGTTTCAGTTAAACGATCAATTTTTGTAAAGCAACAAAACTGACGTTGTGTGCAGGTATTTTAATAAAAGGTAATACATTAAATTATGGATATTAGACCCTTATTTTCGCAAAAACTGTTGACTTTCACACAAAGTGCTCTTAATAAAAAGTATTGAGAATTATACGCAGATTTTAAAAAAGTACTATACTATAGGGTGTTCCATTAAAACAAATCCTTGTATAACAGAAAAACTGTAAAATTGGCAGCAATGCCAAACTCGCCATTGTATCTGGCATAATTTCATACCTAAGTGTACAGAGTATTTTTTTATATACTGACGTCCCTCTTAATTTTTTAATTTGACGTTTTGGAAAAAAGTGTCTAAAATAGAAGTTTAACTGTTTAAAATATTTTTTTGTTCGGTTTCACATATACAGGGTGGTTCAAAAAGTCTGGGCGTGGTCGTACTTTTTTATTTCAAATTTATACCCTATTTTTTATTTGATTTTTGCATTTTTCTGAATATTTTATACATTTTTATGTATCATATCCTATACCTAACTTTGACACATAAAAAGATTTTGACGTACGAATGTTATCATTTTTGTTGATGTTCTGAAAATTATTATTAAAAATCTGGCCTGGCCTATTTGGTAGTTCACCTTGATTGTTTGATGTCAGGTACACTTTCAATAAATGTCTTTAAAAAACGCCATATTTAGATGAGGAAAAATGCGATATTCTGCGGATATTTTATGAGAATAACAAAAATGCATATGCATAAAAATGTTGAACTTGGATTTCGAGACAGAATGTCTATAAAAAGAAAAAAATGGACAGTAGTCGTTAATGAGGCGGATAATTAAATATTTTGTTATATTTTCAAGGTAGGTGCATTGGTTTATAAAGTAACTTATTACTATTAGTGTTATTTATTTTCAGAAAATCCAAATGCATTCTTAAAAGGTGCATCAAGTTTTTTCGGAAAATCAGTTTTAAAAATGCCTTCTACTTTAAAAAAGCATAGTTATTATCCTTATAAAATACTACCCATGCAGAAGATAAAAAAAACAGAAGAATTATGTTTTGTAGAGAAATGTTACTATTAAAAGAAAACAACAATTTTTTTAAAAATCTTATGGTCTGACTAGTGCACCTTCAGTACTGCAGGGATACATAACCGGAAAAATGTACGATTTTGGGTAACGCAAAACACTCGAGTAACTAGTGAAATTAAGATAAGATATAAGGTTGAAGATCGCTACATGTGTGGTGCTGGCTCCTAAATAATGAAGTAATTGGGCCAATTTTTATTGACGGACCCTTAAATGGAGAAAAAAATTTAAATTTATTGACCAGTAACGTAGAAAATTTTCTGGACAACTTACCACTCCGTCAATACAACGAAATTATATGGCATCAGGATGGAGCCCCACCACACAACGTTTTTCCGATTATTAATTACCTTAATAATGACTTGACGGCACTTGATTCGTTCCTGTGCAGAATGAAGTGTATAAAAATCCAACTGAAGACGTGGAGGTTTTACGAACAAGAATAACTGAGGCTATTCGGGACACCAATAAAAATCATTTTCATTTTATTATTAACACTATAAATAAAATCGAGAGTGATTACATACAGTGTATTGAAATGAACGGTGGGCACATCCAGCAGTTATAGTTTTAGTAGATACTATTTTATATTTTTTTATAAAAAAAACAATGTTTTTTAATATAAAAATATAAAAACACACACACGAAACAAAAAATAGGGTACCCATTTGAAATAAGAAAGTATGATCACGCCCACACTTTTTCAACCACCCTGTATATGTGACAAACGTTTGTGCACTTTTGTTCCAAATCGTCAAATAAAAAAGATAAAGAGGGATTAATATATAAAAATTTCTCTGTATATATTTTCATTAAATTCAGGTAAGCGGTACCTGAAGTATTTCGCTATTTCCTTACTTTTGTTACACGCTGTATAATAGCGCCTGTTTATATTAAATTAAGTATCCAAAAAAAACTAAATTTAACAAACTAGGTGGCATTTAAAACGCTTTAAAATTATAGGGCTCAAACTTTAGTAGTAAACCTCTTGAAAATAAAATTGAACGTGTTAGTTGAAATTTGAGCTTTTTGGAATAACGACTTTTCTAAGTACGTAAATTTGAAAAATTTGGTTACAGTTAAAATAGGATCAACTGTGATTTGGATGTCAGTGGATTTTGAATGCATGAAATATTGAAAATCACTGGGTGTATTACGAAAAGCGTACGAAATTAAACAAAGTAATGGAACACATCTTGAAATATCGATACGTAATTTCCGAACGTCCTATGTATGGACTATAATAACGTGCTCAATAACTCATGTATCAAAAACGACTCGACTATAAAATATAAGTAATGGGAGTACTTGTACGGCGGACACTAACTAAAGTTACGTGTTTTAAATTTCTCAATAATTAATGAAGAACACATAGTGAGAACAACGCCCACACGTTATTATATTTCATGTATTGACTTAACTCGTATATATCATAAGCTTATCTGAATTTACGCACCGTGACTTTGGAAATAAGTCTTACATATCGTGCTGATTTTATATAAATCCTCGTCGGAGTTTAGAAAAAAAATCGGTAAATTTCCTCTACCCGGAACTTCCCTCGTACGAATCTTTCCTTTTATTAGCAACAGTGAAGTGTGACCCAATTTAGTTCAGTACATAGTAATTTAGTAACAAGTATCTACTGTCTTTTCAAACTTTTTTATTGGGCGCATTTTGGATCATATTGGATTCCCGCCAATATTTTACGAGTTTTATGCCACACCTGATCTTCGAACAGGGTGTTAGGGGTTTGACTACAAATAATTTAACCCGTGATAGTATGGACCATTTTGGTTAAAAAATGCTTAAATAACACCTTAATTTTTTTCCGTATGAGGCAATTCCATACCGTTTCAATACGTAGTCAGGATTTAAAAACTCTTTAAAAATTTATACGAATATTGAATATGCAGACATGTTACATAGTTATGGAGAGTGTAGACAAAATGCTCATTTGGCGTCCGAAACATACCGAGAAAGATATCCTAACAGGAGATGTCCTAATGACAGAACATTTGCGGCGGTTTTACAAAGGTTTAGCGATACGTCCGTCAAACTAATCGGGGGCCTGAAAAGCAAATAATGCCCGGAAACGAGAAACATATTTTAGCCCTAGTGGAGGCAAACCTTGGTTTGAGCACTCGGGAAATTTCGCGACAAGTTGGATTTTCTAATTGGATCATTCATCGGACCCTTCGTGAGTACCTTGTGTACCCTATCATGTGCAGCGAGTAAAGGCTTTGACTTTAGAACACGAAAATTTTACTTTAAACATACTGACAACCGATGAATGTTGTTTTACGAGAGATGGAATTTTAAAGTATCAAAACACTCATACCTGGACTCAAGAAAATCCACACACGATTCAACTAGGCCGATTTCAATACCGGTTGTCAATAAATATTTGGGCTGGAATATTCCACAATCGGTTAATCGGACCTTTTGAGTTTCCAAGGCGTTTAACAGGAGAGGCATACCTCCAATTTTTAACTAATGACGTGCCCACTCTTTTAGAAGATATTCCTTTAGCTCAGCGAGCCAGTGCCTGGTTTCTTCATGATGGAGCTCCTGCCCACATTCATAGGAATGTGTTACAACATCTGGATAATACATTTGATAATAGGTGGATAGGTCGAAATGCCCCAGAACCTAGAAAATGGCCTCCGAGGCCACCAGACCTAAACCCCCTTGATTTTTATTTTTGGGGCACATGAAAACATTAGTGTATAATAGGGTTGAAATTGAACATGAAGATGGTCTTAGAAACCGTATTTTTGCTGCAGCGGAACAAATACTTTTTTTAGTGTGTGAATTACCTACCTAGTGCTATAAATTAATATGCTTGGTAAGTTCATATTCATTTTTCGAAACTAATAAACTTAATTAGGGTTGCGCAGTTAAAAACTATTTACTAATTTCTTATACACGCCGATATTATGCTAACAAACCACAATTATTAAAAAATTAGTTCATGCATTCCAAGAAAATAATCAAAATAACTGGTGTTATTATACTTCTTTGTTGACAAAACACAGGTGATGAGATTGTCATCACATTGATGCCCAAGCAAATACCAATGTTGCCATGTTGTCTTGGAATTATTTGAAACCTTCTCCAAAATTAAACATTTTAAAATTCAATATCTCGAAAACCCTTTCGAAGTTACCGATGGTTTATAAGAATATTTTGTCTAAAATCGTTCATACTATCCTATGTTAAAATATTTGTAGTCAAACCTCTAACACCCTCTATATATGTACAATTATTTTAATCCATTATGTAATTTTCTAAATAATTTGAAATAATAAGTGTGCATTTGAATTTAATAAGTGGTTTTTTCAAACTGATTTTTTAAATATATTGTAATACTTCATTTTTGTGCAAAATTTGAGGTCAATTGGATAATTAATTTCTTTAGTAATACTTATTTAACCGTTTCACTAGGCCGCCATCTTGTTCCGGCATATTGAATTTTTACTAAAATATTTCCAGGTCGTCCCCATACGACTCTTTGACTAAAGTTTGAAGCTTTTAGCTATGCCGCCAATAGACAGACGGACTGAGTGAGTGAAATATTTCTGAAAATATGTTCAACAAATAATTAAAATTAAAATCTCGTTTCCAACAGTCCAAAAACCCCCTCGAACTATTTATTGCTTCTAAGTCCCACGTTTCACGATTTTCAGATACTGTTAACACAAGTCTTCCATTATAGTTCCATCTAGTAGGAGCTACTTTGGGCAATCGTTTGTGGACAATGGAGTCCAAAGCTTGTGTACGTTTTGTTGACTTGGAAAAAAAACAGCCATGCCACTTAAAGTAACGAAAAATACTTTACACTGTTTAATGTGATTGATGAACTGGGATAAAACTAAATTTAATTTATTTGGAAAACAATGGACAAACCCCCTAATTGTCCTGCCATCACTGCAGCTCCATTATAGCTTTGAGCAACTAATTGTTTCTCTCCATTAATTTTTTTAGTAACGTTATAAACTACGGTATATAATGCATCTGCTGTACGATTTTCGGACACATTCTTAAAACCTAAAAATCGCTCTTGAGTACTTCCGTCTGTTTTAACGTAGCGTATTACTATAGATAATTGGCTAAAATTAGTGATATCAGTTGTTTCGTCCAGAACAATAGCAATGAACCGCGCCTCGCCAATCTCCTTTATTAAGATAGTAGATCCTTGCAGAAAAATCCGTCAGAATGTTGGGGTTCCAAAAAGCCGAGTAAAAAAAATTTTTAAGGAAACAAGCTTATAAACCATTTAAATTCAGATCAAAATACAAGAGTTCTAACCACACTACACCACAATTTGTTACGTTCTGGACGCGCGTTTCGCTAACCAAGTTAGCATCATCAGCAGATGATATAAACTGATGATGATATAAGTTTATATCATCTGCTGATGATGCTAACTTGCTTAGCGAAACGCGCGTCCAGATCGTAACAAGTTGTGGTGTAGTGTGGTTAGAACTCTTGTATTTTGATCTATCTTCCACCACAGGTTCCAGTGTTAGGACTTAACATTTAAATTCAGATTGGTGCAACATTTACCTCCGAGCGACGCGCAGGGTCGTGTGATTTTCTGTCACTGGTATCTAGAAAACTGCTATAATGACCCTGACTCTTATAGAAAAGTAATATGGTCTGATGAGGTATATATAAGTAGCGCCGGAGTATTAAATAGGCATAATTCTAGATACTGGTCGCAAGAAAACCAGCATCGAATATTTCGAACGACAGGGTAGGTTTGAGTTTAATATTTCTTGTTTTATATTGGGTTCAAAAATAATGTATCGTATATACCAGGGGAGCTTAGATACAGATCGGTATTTCCAAATACTGGAACTTATTCTACCGGAATTACTCGATTATCTGCCTTTGGCATTTTTACACGACATATTTTCAACCCGACGGAGCACCTGCTCATAATTCCGGTAGAATAGGGCAGTATTTGGAAAATAATTTTCTTGGAAAATGGATAGGGACCAATGGTCCTTTAAGATGGCCGGCGAGATAGCCAAATCTCTCGGTTTTGGATAACTTCCTGTGGGGTACTTTAGAAAACAAAATATATAGGACAAGACATGACACCTTAGCCGATTTAATAAACGCCACAAGAAGGGCAATCAATGAAATGCTACAACGACCGGTTAGTATTTTCAATGCCTTAGAAGAATATGGAAATTATGGAGGCTTTGTGTAAGGCAAAATGGACATCATTTCAAGCAATATCTTTAGGGTATAGATTTAGTTTTGTGTTTATTTTAGTGATCTTTAGTGGTAGAAATAGTTTTTGTTGTTGTTGATGTTAGTTGCTGTTTAGAGGTATTAGAGGCCGAATTATTAACATGTTCATTTTATTCAATTAATAATACTTTTGAAGATTGATGGATTCACGGTTTTAGCAGCGAAAAACAGGTTAATAATAATTCTTTTTATTATAAAACCGAGTTTTCGGTTCGATTTTGAACCTTCTTCAAGGCAACAGGCTAAAATTATAACAATGTAAGATAAATAATGCTATGATAGTTATTACAAATCTACTTACATTTTACATTATAATTATTGAATTAGTAAATTGCTAAAATTTGAACATTTAGTATAAAACAAGGATATACAAGGTAATACTTGATTGTAGAATTTTTTCAAAAATACCTGAAAAATGCATTTGTTTTGTAAGCAATTCCAGCCTACTACCAAAAACTGAGTCTATCTCTAAACAAATGAAAATAACTGGGCGATTCGAATAGAAATATATATACTATTATATATTTTGGAGAAGTTTATTGTGAACTGAATAATATATCATAAAAATATACGGTGTGTCCCATTTAAAAAATTATAAGTTTGTGTTATATCTCAAAAACGATAGCTCGCATAAACTACATGACTACGCCACTGGATTCTACGTAAAAAACTGTATGAGAGCCAGTTTGTACATTTTCGATAAGTTAAACAACAACCGAAATACGAGGGGGGCCTAAAAATGCAATATTTTCAATTTCACACATTCTTAAAAACGAACCGGGCTATGAAAATCGAATGTTTTCAAAATCGGAGGTTGAATTAAGAATAAAAAGACTTTTAGAGCGATGTATCATTCGACCCCCCTTCCATAAAAAGAAGTTTCGAAACTGCACCCAGCTGTCTTCCTGGCATTTAATGCTGCCATTTAAAAAAAAATGGAGAATTTCTTCATATCTTATCGTTCCAATATACCGAGCGATTCAAAAGTTAAATGGGTGGCGACGGATTTTATGTCCTCACTGTATACTGCTTATGTAGTTAGTAATAATGGATCCTTGGGATCACCCTGTATATGAAAATATTTCTTGCAAAGTTATCAAGTTTCTCTAATGCTTCAGTCGATACGTTACTTTTGAACGCACTATGTCAATTTGACTTAGTTTAATAAAATAATTGATGATAAACGACTGTTATTTGCATTCCCGCTAAGCCGCTATTTGCAATTAACGTCACTATTTTCGACGCAATTATTCAACGATGTTAATTAAATATCCTTCTTCTTGAATACTAAAATGACACAATTTTCCGTATAGAATTAATTTTCACGACTAATTGGCCCAGCTAATGGTTAATCAAAAATTTAAAAAAAAATTAATTATTACCTATCTATTATTTTTGCTAAGGCACGTTGTATGAACTAAATTGATGCCGAAGTTCTGCATGTAAATTGAAAATAATATTTCGAATCCGTAATGAGACCGTATAAAAGGCTTAATTAAAATATATATCTTATTAGGAAAATATGAAGATGAAAGTAATAAAATTGATGCGGATAGGCTGTATTTGATAGATATATGAAGAAAACTAATTGAACCCAGGGGCACATCAGTTAAAATTGAACCTATAATTGCGTCCAATAAAACGGCTTCTAATTTTTTTAAAGGTGTGTAATTTACATCCTACATACATTATACAGTTATGTACAGGGCTATTTTTACTTCTCTGTATAATAGACAAATTGTTTTTAAAATTTGATCTTTTACAACTTATTTAAGTATCAATTTTGATATGCCGATACTGACTTATATTTTTTGCAAATCAATTACGAAAAGTCTTCTTTTTGATTGTCATTGTCAAAAGTGGTTCAATTTAGCACTAGTGCCAAACAACATCTTTATTATGAACTGAATTAGATTATAATTTCTATGTAACACTTGATTTGTATGCAAAATTTGATGTAAATAGCATAATTATTTTTTAGAAATATTTTTTTCCGTTTATCTTGTTCCGCCATATAGGATTTTTTCCAAAATATTCCCATCCCCATAGGACCCCATGTTTGACCACAATTTGATGTCAATGGAGTAAGTAGTTTTTAAGCTATGCCTGAAACTGACAAACCGACAGACAGACAGACCGACGGAATTAAGAAAACATCGGCATCTAGAGAAACCGAAACGTAAAAATCCGAAAAAAATGTCGGAGGGAAGTAAAAACGTAAAACCGTAAAAATATTTTTAAAAAAAATTAATAATTTTTCTGGTAAAATTCAATTAATAAATGAATTAAACATAAAAAAATCATAAATTTTAGTGAAATTATAAATTTGGTCAGATTTTCCCTCGTCAGTGGGAGAAAATTTACTATCGTATAATTCCTCTACCTGCAATATTTTAGCAGATATTGTCAAACAATCGGTAAATTTCCTTTACCCGGCACATTTTTCGTTATGATTCTTTGAATCTTTCCTTTTATTAGGAATAGTGAAGGGTGACCCAATTTATTAGTAACATATATATATATATATATATATATATATATATATATATATATATATATATACAGTGTGTCCACTTAAGTTCTCTACATATGGGAAACTTTTTTATTAGTAGTGTTACGGAAAAAAGTTCTGCTTTTTGCCAAAATGATATTATAATATTCAAACTTAAGATTGCATATACAGGGTGGTCAAAAATTCCAAAAAATCGAAATTGACTCAAGAGAAAAGTACCTTTAATTTTTATTTTATAGCAAAATGTAATACAAAATCTTACTTAGAATAAAAAAACATATCTAGTACTAGATTCGTTGCTTCCTATCTGAAATCACTTCTTAAGGAATGTAAAACCTTGGCTTCTTACTGGCAAGTCCAGTTTCTTCCTTTTGTTTCTACCTTCATACCAGCAAAATTTCCTTATTTATCGATTGTTGATAATGGCATTGTCACTGCCATTGTCAACCACAATATTGTATTACTTTATTGAAACATCAGTTTGAATATTATAGCAAAAAGAAATGCCGCTGAAATTAAGCAAAGAAGATAAAATTGAAATAATTTTAATTGTCGGAGAAAATTATAAAACATTTCGAGAAGCTGCAGACATTTTTAACAACAGACACCCCGATAAAATTATACATTTCACAACAGTGGGGAATATTCTAACTAAATTCAAGACTTTTGGAAATGTGGAAAATAACTTTAACAAGAAACGGAGGTCAAGGGTTGCGAATGACGAAACTACAAATCAAGTAATGCTCTCTGTGATAGAAGACCCTAAAAAGTCCCTACGCAAAAGGTCAGCAACATTGCCAAATAACGTATGAAAAGATACAGTTTCAAAAATATTGAAAGAAAACGGTTTTCGACCTTACAAACCAAAATGTATACATACCTTGAGACCAGGAGACTTTGAGCGACCGTTCGAGTTATGCTGTCTGATACAAGGGGAGCTAGAAGATGATCCTTTTATGGCAAGACGCATTATTTTTACCGATGAAGCAACGTTTACTTCCAATGGGACTGTAAGTTCGCAAAACTGTCGTTGGTGGAGTGACGTTAATCCTAATTTTGTTATACAAACTCGTGATCAGTATTCATTCAAAACAAATGTGTGGTGCGGAATTTATAAAGATAGAGTAATTGGACCAGTTTTTTTTCGACATAATTTAAATAGTCAACGCTACTTGGATTTTCTAAATACTTACTTGTACGATTTCATTCATGAACAACCCATAAGTGAGAGGTTCCAAATATGGTATCAGCAGGATGGCGCACCATGCCACGGACCAAGGGATGTAAGACAATACTTAAATTTTATTTTTAATGGATGAGTAATCGACAGGTATTCTGATATTTTCTGGCCAGCTAGATCTCCGGACTTGAACCCTGTTGATTATTTCTTTTGAGGCTACTTAACAGAGAAAGTGTATCTAAAGAGGATATTTCAGAATGTTGATCATTTGGAGAGGGTAATTAGGGAAGAGATACAGGCCATAACGCCTGCCATGATTAGAAACGTTTTAAGAGATTTTTTTGTAAGAACGGTTACCTGTATGGAAAGAGATGGTGGATATGTTGAGGCAAATGCGTAGCGACGGAACAGTTAGTTTTTATTGTTAATTAAGTTATTTACATGTAATGTTTATTAGAATTAAAATTAGTGAAGTTATTTTACATTTCCAAAAGTCATTTCCCCACTGTTGTGAAATGTATAATTTTATCGGGGTGTCTGTTATTAAAAATGTCTGCAGCTTCTCGAAATGGTTTTTTAATTTTCTCCGACAATTAAAATTATTTCAATTTTATCTTCTTTACTTAATTTCAGCGGCATTTCTTTTTACTATAATATTCAAACTGATGTTTCAATAAATTAATACAATATTGTGGTTGACAATGGCAGTGACAATGCCATTATCAGCAATCGATAAATAAGGAAATTTTGCTGGTATCTAGGTAGGAACAAAAGTAAGAAACTGGACTCGCCAGTAAGAAGCCAAAGTTTTACATTCCTTAAGAGGTGATTTCAGATAGGAAGCAACGAATCTAGTGCTAGATATGTTTTTTTATTCTAAGTAAGATTTTGTATTACATTTTGCTATAAAATAAAAAATAAAGGTACTTTTCTCTTGAGTCAATTTCGATTCTTTGGAATTTTTGACCACCCTGTATATGCAATCTCAAGTTTGAATATTTTAATATTATTTTGGCAGAAAGCAGAACTTTTTATAAAGAGTAACTTTTTTCCGTAAAACTACTAATAAAAAGTTTCCTATATGTAGAGAACTTAAGTAGAGACACTGTATATATATACAGGGTGGCGCATCGAAAACAAAGCAGAGGCGTTTACGGGCAGCTCATAATTTTTTTTGAAAAACGTTTGGACCTGTCGATAATTATAAACGATCATAAAATCGCGTTCATACCTGCAGCTCCCTAGGCGGGTGGTGACACCACTCCTAAAATCTTAAATGGAAAGGGGGATCGAGTGAAACCTCATTTTAAAGGTTTTTCGATTGCCTTTAAAATGATTAAAATATCATGTACTTTAGTTCAGTAGTTTTAGAGATTTATTGATTTAAAGCTTAAAGTAGACTTTAATACATCAGATTAGTGGAGATCAATTAGAACTAGACATTGGCCAGCACATCACCCAAGTAAATGTTGAAAACGGCCAGCTTCAGTCTCCATGCAGTAATACAGATTTTGCTTAAAACATTGCCGCTCATTCTGCAATATTTCAGTAGTAATTTGAAGGCACTCATTTACAATTCTTTGTTGCAAATCTTGTAACGAAGTCGGCTGAGTCGCACAGATTTATTTTGCTTTTTAAGCGACCCTATAGAAAGAAATCCAGAGGTGATAAATGTGGCGATCTTGGAGGCTATTCAATAGAACCTCTTCTTCCAATCCATCGACCTGGAAACGTTATTTTGTTTTGCTATCTTGTATTCATACCAAAATGTTACCAGTTCATTGCTATGTAACTTGGAGATAAATTGGATACCTAATTAGTTTTTTAGTAATAATTTTTTAACCGTTTCGGTTAAATAAATAATTAATTTTAATCAGCTTGAAAAAACTACTTATTAGATTGAATATTGGTCAAAAATTAAAGGTCTTATGGGGATGACCGATGGCGGAACAAAATGCCGGCCTAGTGAAGTGTTAAAAAAATTATCACTAATTATCAAAATCACCATCCAAGTTGGCACAAAAGGAGTAAAGTGTTATATAGAAATGAACTGGTAAATGTTCTAATCTACAGTTTAAATAAATGCACTGAGAATACACTGAAAAGCGCTACTGTGTCCGAAATAAACAAAACTTCAGATCAATAATAAGAATTCCGAAAATATCCAGGTCATATTTTCCTTAAACACCCTCCAGACATTAACACTATCAAAGTCAAGAATGTACAGTAATATCTTCCTACTATTCTCCGATGTAATTAGATGTATTTTTATTCATATATATTTTACAATAATATCTTACCGCTGTTTGCCGACGTAATTGTTCTAATACTGGTTCGAGAGAAATATATTAGTTTTTGGTTTTATATATAATGTGGTTGTGTTTTGGTTAACCATTGTTTCGACGTTTAAAGCGTCTATGGATAATCTAGATTCCAGTCCAGGGGCAACCCCATCCCCACCACTTTACAATGCGTGCCTATTTCAAATCTGATTTGCGATGATTTAAGGTTTAATTAATGATGGTTTTATTGACCTGACAGATCTACATCTACCTAACAGCAAAAAATCACCTGAAAAAAGGTCTAACCAGAACTAATCAAAACGCAATGTATACAACTGCATACAACATTCACATTCATTGCAATGAAAGAAAAGTTGCCAAAAAAACTTTAAAAACAAAAAAAAAGTTTTTTTTGGTTTTTTTTCGGAATTGTTAATGTTTATAAAAAACAAACAAAAGACAATGGGAAAGTTAATCAATGAGCATCAACTTCGTTGTTTTAAATTAAACCCCCTATATAAAATATGTCCATCAAATGGGTCTCTTCTTGCTGCTTAAAACCCTGTCATAACTTGACTCCACTATGTGTCTCTCTTACACATTGCTTCTTATTGTAGGGTTTGGGTGTCTCATTTAAAATAACGAAGTTGATTGGTTAACTTTACGATGGCCTTTTGCTTGTTTTGTACATTCTAACGATTCCGATAAAACTCAAAAACTTTTGTATTTAAAGTTTTTTGATAACTTATATAATAATGCATCTGGGTGCCGTTTAAAATATAACCAGACACCCAGTACATAATTACTCTACCTCCAATATTTTGGCGGATATGGGCAGAAATTTGAATGTTTTTCTTTTCCACTTAGAGAGAGTTGCAATAGCAAATTTGACTAGTTCAAATAGCTCCCCTGGCCTGCGACATAATTTCCCTGAGTTCTGGCTTTCCAGTAATAATTCCCATTTTTTTTTGTAGTTTTATTATTATTATTTATTATGACTTGTTGTCTCACAGTATTCATGTGGTTGTATTTTATACTGACGGGTTATACCAAGCCAGTAAAAAAAATAAAAATAAAAAAAGGCAATGGAAAAAAAACAACTATTGTGTATTAAGAAATGATCTAACTATGCTACATGTTTTCAAAATGACCGATTTCTGGATGTTCGTGGAAGGTCTGTATTAAGTCCTAATTGAGTCAAATGCGGTGTAAACGTTCTCGGGGTCAGACCTGTTACTGATATGACGAGAGGAACAATGATGACTCTTTCCTGTTTCCACAGCTTTTTTACTTCCATTGCCAAGTCATGGCAATCTTCTCACTGTATTTCGCTTGGATGTTCTCGTCGTTGGGGACAGCCATGTCAATTAAATAAGTGATTTTCTCTTTTTTGGATTGAAAGGTTATATAAGGTCTATTTGCGAGGATTGTATATATCTGTGTGGATGTCAATGTCCCAGTAGAGCTTGTAGTCTTCGTTTTCAAATATAGATGTTGGTGTATAATGGTTGTAAGGGTCTGTTCTCTGTTAGTTTGTATGTTGTGGCTAAAGCTTGATGAACGACCTTCGCTGCTGAGTTGTATCTCGTGGTGTATTCAGTTCCGGCCATTATTTTTCATCCACTCGTTACGTGATCGATCGTTTCTCTCTGCTGGTGACATCTCCTACACCTCTCGTCTTCAATGGTTGTGTCCTTGATGATGTGCTTTCGGTAATTTCTGGTTGCTATGACTTTGTCCTGGATGGCAAGCAGGAAGCCTTCTGTTTCAGGGAATAGCTGCCCTTCTTATAACCACGTATATGAAAGCTTTTTATGTATATGGTCTTGCTTTATGTGGTATCTGTGTCTTATTATTATTATTCCGAACCACAATATCTTCCTGCCTCTTACGACTGATCGCATAAGCTTTTAAACTCTACTTTCTTCTGCCATTTGGGTTTATTATCTAAACGGAGCTTTTTGGGTAAAATATCCATCAATCACTCTTAGATATATGGACAGAGACGGTGAGACCAGTGAGTACAAACCTAAGAACGCGCCGGCGCCGCGGCGCGGCGCTCCGGAGAAGTAACTGTTTTGTCCTATTCACCGTTTTGTCTAGACTAGTCTTTTAGAGGCTATGCTTTATAACTTGCTTCAGTGTTGAAAAATAGGACTGGTTGAATAGTGGTACGAATCCAATATTGTGGAACAAAATGATAAAATATAATAATATAAATATTAATATTTGGAAAGACATAATATTTTTGTGTTATTTAAATTACTATTACTAAACTGGGTCACATTTCAGTATTCCTAAGAAAAGAGAAGATTCATAATAAGGGAACTTTTTTAACTAAAACTGACACAAAACTGTATATTTTTAATTCAATATCTACAAATAAAAAACGAAATTACAGATGTCGCCTAAACGTACGTGTAAAATCAATGGCGAATTAACTAAGGAATTCCCATTTATAAAAAGAACTAAGCTGGATACTGGTGTTCCCTACCTATTTTTCGTAGATAGTAATTTTAGGGAGAAAGGATGTCCGTTTTCTCGCTCTTTTCACACCAAAATTGGGCGAAATATAAAAAATGAGGTAGTAGGGAAAATGGTGTTCCTAGGAAAACTTGTTTTGCTATGAGCCTAGGGAAAAATTCCTTTTTAGTATTTCTTAGAAAAAAAGCTGTTATTTTTAAGCCAAACACAAAACTTTCAAACATTTTAAATTGTCCTGCATTGGAGCAATTAAAATATGGTCACTTTATTCTAGGATATTTTTTTACCAATTTTCTTCTAATTTTAACTACATTGTTTTATTTACAGTGCAGATAAATGCACGAATATACACACGTTTAACAAAATTACAGAGTCCTGAGAAAACACTGAAAAGCGCTACTGTATCCGAAAAAAAACAAAACAGATCAATAAAAATGATTTTGAAAATATCGCTGTCATTTTTTCCTAAACTTTAAAACTGCCAACTCATGGAATTTACAGTAATATCTTTCCACTAATCTCCGATGTAGTTAGATGTACATTTATTCATACATTTTTCAATAAAATCTTACTGCTATTAGACAGACAGAGACGGTGAGACTAATGGGTACAGATCTCTGTATGCGCCAGCGCACCGGAAAGATAACTGTTTTGTTCCATTCACCATTGTTCCACTGTCTAGACTTAAGACTAATCTTTAGGGAGATGGCCATGCTTTTAATACTTTATAACTTGCTCAAGTCATAGATTAATAACCTATGCTGAAGTGTTGCAAATTAGGACATTTTAGATTTTTGCCTACATACTGATGCAATTGCGTGTATATATGTCATATTTCAAGTAATATCTCTTCTCTTCTAGAAGCAGTGTTGCCAACCTTTGCTATGCGTTTTTCCCTTTTCCGGTAATAGAATTTCCCGTTTTGCCATACAAATTCCCTCCTAACACACATGTTCCAAAATACGACTAGTTGTTAAATGTAGGTTTTTAGTGTAATATTCTATTAAAAAATTACACATTTTTAGCATTTTTTTTTGTTCTCACGCAAACAGGTTATTAAGTTAAATATAATAAGTGTTGAGTTTGTCTAAAAAGGTGGGACAAATACACTAGTTTATTTTATAACTTCTATTGAACAATACAATTAGTATAACTTAAAACATAAACGTAACGTATTTTCTAGTAGAACATCTTAAATACATAATGAAATCAAAGAAAACCAAACAAAACTACCTATCACCTAGCGATTTTTAAAATCATACATCTTAATGTTGTGTAATTTTAACATTTCATCAGTAATTTTATATTTTGTACAATCTAATTCTCTACTCTGAAGACTAATACGTAAAACACACATTGCATTTAATGTAACATCACCAATACGATTACGCTTTTTTACTTTAATATCCGTGACACAGGAAAATATTCTTTCTGCCTCCGCGTTAGAATGTGGTAGAGAAAGAACTATATTTATTAGTTTTTTTAAGTTAGGAAATAAAAGTTCATCGTTAAAATTTTCTGCTTTGGTAATTTTTAACCACATTTCTTCAATGTGCATGTTTTTAAAATCTAAAATTTCATGTTCATTAAATGTATTAGGCAAATTTTGCCATTCCACACTTAGTTTAGTGATATCAATATGATTTTTGTAACACTTGGCTATTTCATTTATGTTTATATCATATTTTAAACGATTATTTAAATTAAAAGCTATTTCCGGATCTAGAAATTTAATATTTTTAATAAATGTGTTATTTAGAGGCAACCTTGATTGCATTTCCGTTGCAATTACTATATAAAATTCTAAAATTTTTTTTAAAAATAAGTCTTTTTCAGCTTTGGACATTTTAAGCAAAATATCATGACATTCCATACCCAAATTTATACTTTCTAAAGGTAAAAAATGATCTGGATGTTTTAAATTAATTTCACTAAGGTTACCTTTGCTATAAACCTCAGGCTTTAAAAAGTTGCTACATATCTGTTTCAACAAGCTTTCTGATAAATCTGACAGTTTATGAATCAAAACAGATCTTGACTGAAACAGGGCATTAAAACTGTTCAGAAAATTCAAAACATATTTTAGAAACAGCAAATAACCTTTCGTAGAAATATCCTGCATTTCGCTTAAAATGTCCTCCGCTGACTTTAATTTATCTTCGAAAACGGCTAATCTAAAAAAATGTTCAAGAACGTCCCAATTATTTAAAATTCTCTCAATACAAGCATGACGACTTAGCCAACGTGTTGTAGATAAACTTAGAATTTTTGCATTTTCCAAGCGCATGAAATCTTGTATTTCTTGTTAAATGGCGCATCGTTTTGCACTTCCAGATATATAGTTGCCTATATTTCTTACCAAATTTTCTACGGGCAACGGTAGTACTTTACAAGCGGCACTAGCAATTAGGGCTGCGGAGTGACAGATACAACGCAATAATAGCACGTCAGGAACTTCACTTTTTAGGTGGGAAAAAAACGAATTATTCTTGCCAATCATTACGCTCGCCCCATCCGATGCAACACCAATTATATTTATGAGAGGTATCTCATGTTTAGCAAAACAGTTTTTAAAATATTTATACAATTCCGAAGCGCTACAGTCAGCAGCATTTAGAACAATCAGCTCTAGTAGTTGCGTCACCACTTTAAAACATTTTGTATAGCGAACTAACACACATAGAGATTTTTTGTTACCAATATCTGTACTTTCGTCAATTAGTACAGAAAACTGTGTTTGATGTAAATCTTTTACCAACAGATCTGTTTCGTATTTTCCGACCACATTTTTTATTAGCTCTGTACACTTGGTTCTTCCTAAATTCATGTCTTGACAAATTTTCGAATCGGGAAATGCCTCTTTAAGCAACGGTATTAAATGATCAACTACATGAGTTGCCACATTATGTTCTGCAAAAAAAACACTTAGTTTTAGTTCAGCTTTTTTCACGTTATTCTCGTGGATCAATTTAGATCTGTCAATCATAAAAGATGATACACTTGCAGTCGATTTTACCGCCTTCATATTTTTCATGTGTTTTTTGCCATCTGCATGTTTCATCAATTCACTTTTTCCGCAAACAAGCTCGGTGTTGCAAACTTTGCACAAACACTTACATTTGTTGTCAGGAATAGCTTTCAGCCATGTTTTAAAATTGGGATCCTCTAGCCATTTTATGTTAAATATTTTTAACTTTCGTTTGCAAACCTTAATTTTCTTTGCTTCCACGCCCACATCAGTACATTCAGATTCGATATCACTATCGCTCATCTTTACTAACTGCTTAAGTTAAATAAATAAACAATACACGATTTTATTACAAATGAACTCGGTCTCTACTGCATACTGCTTGACGTTTAACGAGATCTATACAAATTCGCAGAACATGCCGGGGATCCCCTGCTAAGTAAACGATAGTAATGAGCTAGTCAATATAGTGCTGGGCTAAAAGATTAAATTTATGTTTGGGTAATGATTGTCTAAGATTATGTTTTTAATATTTGTGTTGACTTTTGACTAAAAAAATTTAAAAATGTGTTTAAAATTAGTCATATTTATATTAAATGAAAAAATCCCTCCTAAGGGCATGATTTTCCCTTTTTCCCTTTTTGAATCAAAAATTCCCGTAAAACGGGAAATTTCCCTCCGGTTGGCAACACTGTCTAGAAGTCAGTTTTCTTTTCATGACATTCATATTGATATTGAGCTTCATAGGTATGGTTATTTTTGCGTAAAATATAGCATTACAAACTATTTATTCTAAATATTAATTACACAACTATTGCAGCTATTTAAATTAATACTAGATGAACTGCAATGAACTTGCATTAAATATGTTCAGTTTTTGGATACTAGTTGCTTCATTTTTGTTATTTCCGAGTATGTATACTCAAAGCAGTTTTCTTTTGGTTTTCTTCTGAAGCCTCAATGTATCCTTTTGAAACTCTATTTGACTGCCATCCCCCGTGCCTCTTTCGTGTCAAAATATCCACTCCGGTGTTGGCTAATAATGATGTAGAAAACCTTCTAAAGTTGTCGCGGGTATATTGTTCTGGATTGGGTAATTTTAAAAACAAAGCAATAGTCTTAGGCATACCTGCAAAAGTCCTTATTCCAACTGGCTGTTTTGATGATCAACGTGTTTAGGGCGTAACTTGAGATAATTTCGGACAACTTCCACCATATCTAAACCTTTAGTGTCTCCTGATGTTACAAAAAATGTATCGAGCTATTTATGTCTTCATAAATAGTTTACAAATCGAAAACACACTCATTCATCTTTTACATTTTCCAAGTTTGTCAGCTCTTCTCCTCTACATGTATACAATAATATCTTCGAATTTGTAGGTCTATATCCTTCCGATTTTAAAAACGCAATTGAACGTATTTATTATTATCCAAATTTTTTTCTAATAGACATCACACTCCGCAACATTGGATAATATGCCCAAATAGAGAATGGTGTTTGAATTTTGGATAGATCATTAAACTAACAATGCTTTCTCACTGGAAATAGCTTTTATGTTCTTTTCTTCACACCATTTCTGATACCGGGAGTAGCCCAACTCATATTTTGCCCGTGAATTTTCGGACAGAAGACTGGAAATTACGCCTGTAGCCACTTCTTCGAGATCGGATGGAAGATCTGAATCGCTCAAGTCGAAAATGTATGAAACTCGTTCCGAACTTTGTGACAAATTACAAATTGTTTGACTGCATTTTTTTCTAATGTTTTCTAACAAAAACTTAGTTGCTTGGTCGCTATGGTATAGTAAGTACAGGTAACAGAGGTAATTTGTTTTTAAATATTTGGTAGGTAATATTTTCACGACAATGAAAATTATATAACTCGTAAATATGTATTATTTTTTTCACGCTTTTCATACAAAGATATTTTATGCATGCAAATGAATAAAAACTTGTATACTTTATATAACGATTTAAAAAGAAATATATAATTTTACTTTTTTTGCTTTACTGGTAAAAGAACTTGCAGGGGGGGTTGTTGTTTTTGCAACAATCTATATTCAACTGACTATTCCTTTCACAACTTTCGAGAATATACAAAAACGTTATAACATCTAACAAAAACAATCTAATAATCGTTTAAGCTCTTCCCTGCAAAAGGGCCACTTATTGCGTTATTATATTTGTCAGGAAATTGAGGGCATCGTCACAAATATAGATAAATTATTGTTGTGGTATCAACATATACCTATTGTTTGGTATTAGTCTCTTTTGGCCAAGATTACCTCTACCCGGAAGACAAAAATAGGGTCAACTTATTATAATTCCTATTTTTTGAGGAAAATATCTGTAATCTTTTACTTCTTGTTTTAGCAGGGCACTATTTGCTGACACCCTCCTAATTTGGATTGAGCTAGTCATATATAACGATCCCTATATTTTTCGCAATATATAAAAAAGCAAACAAAAAACTGACAATGCCATGTCAACGATCTGCTTATGCCACTAGCGGAAAATAAATTTTAACTCACATATAAAAACATAAAGAACTGTATATATTGAAATTTTTATAAAAACTTTCAATATAGAAGTTTTTGTAAAATACTGCCAAGTAATTGAATACATAAATGTATTATATCCCTGATAAAAACGCAGTGATTTTGAATACAAAGGAATTATTTTTGTGCGGGCTTCAAAGATGGCTTTAGTGATTGGTACTGCGTGTAATTCCTTCATTCTTCTTCGTCGACAAAAGAATTGTTCGGACACCGAAGGCAAACCAAAGGGTCGATTGAATTGCCAATTTCTTATAATGTTCTTGAAATTGTATTCTGTACATGTACAGAGTTGCTGTTTACATAATGCGCTGCATTGACAAGGCTTATTGTATACTTCAGCCACAGTGTTTACTTTTAAACTAAGGAAATTTAGGTGGCTTTCCTTGTGCCATTGTTTTTGCAGATTTGTTAAAATTCCTTTGCGGATTTTCTAAATTCGGTATTGTTTAGAACAAACTACGAGGTTAAATTAAGCACATTTTAAATATATGGTAAAAATTAATATTATTAAAAAAAATTGGTAAATTTCCTTTAGCCGGAACTTCACTCGTTATGAAGTGTGATCTAATTTAGTTTAGTACATAGTCATTTAGTAACACATATCAGTGGCGTATATAAGAGGGGGTTTGGGGATTAAAACCGCCCTCAGTGCCACTTTTATTTAAGGTAAAATTATATATATAGTATAAAATAAGGACCTTTTTTCGGGATTAACGAGTAAAATCTCCAGAGAGCCAGTAGTTTTACCTAAATTTAAATAAAGTAATGACCTTTTTTTAGGTAGAAAACAAAAACTGAGGATTTTTTTTTGGTTGTTGAAAATTTTCATCATCGTATCAACCCCCTTAAAAGCAATATGTATGTCTATATACGCCACTGATACATATATACTGTTTTTTAGACATTTTCATTGGGCTCCATTTTGTTCCATCATGTTGGATTCCTACCAATATTTTACCAGTTTCCATCTTCGCCACACTTGATTTTTGAACATAATTTATATTAAATTCAATAAGTAGTTCTTACATTGACACACCCCCATTTTGTTACGTTATGTTGAATTCGTACCAGATTATCCCTATATCAAATTTAATATTTGTGCAAAATTTTAAGTCAATTGAATGAGGTTTTGTTACGTTATAAAAATTTCATTTGGTCGCCATTTTGTTTTGCTGTCTTGGATTTATACTAAAATGTTACCAGTTCATTCCTATGCAACACTCGATTTTTGTGCAAAATATATACTTTTTTTAGTAATAATTTTTTAAACGTTTCACTAGGCCGCCATCTTGTCACTATCGAGGGCACCATACATCGTGTATGCTTACAGTCTTTAAAAGGGTTAATCTGTAGTAGTAAAAGAAACGCTCACCTTATAGATATAAATATATACGTCTTTCTACTTCTGTCAAAGGATATTATTGCATCAATAAAATTATTCGAATTTATTTCTATCCGGATGCATCCTATCCTGCTATATATTCTATCCAGAATATGTAGAGTAATGGCCGCTATGTGGAGGGAGTAGGAGGGGTACGGGGATGATTTGAAAGAAAGGGTCATTTCGTGATACCAGTAGTATTTCCTTAAGGAGCAACCTGTGGAAGCCAAGATGCACTAGAACAGAGGTGCTCAAACAGTCGATCGCGAGTGCTTTTTGAGTAGATCTCGAGAAGAAATTTTTTTTAATAAGTAACTACTTAACTAAACTACAAAAATGTATTACGTAATAACATAACACTCTGCTAGCGGCAAAAGGCGGCTTTATCAAAGGAACGCGCGGTACTTGTCAAAGAAAAGCCGCGTTTTTTCATCTTGCCGCTTTTCTAGAAATTTCGGGCGGCGCGTTTGACGGAAACATTCGAGACTTTCGTTCACGCCGATATAAATGTTGCGCCTGCAGGAATTGGAGTCATTCTGAATTGCAACTTGAAGGCAATACTACGTCGATACAAAGTTTATTATTAAATAGTACAAAATGAGTGCAGCGAAGAAATCTAAAACGTATCATTTTAATGACGATTGGGAGGAAGAATTTTTGTTTTGTATGGTGAAGGATAAGTGCATTTGTCTTATTTGTCGTGCGTCAGTTGCAATACCTAAGCGTGGTAACTTAGAGAGGCAAAACGGTTCATAAAAACTATAAAAAGGATTTTCCGCCACAGAGTGAATTAAGAAAACGAAAAGTACGTGATTTGATATCTTGTTTGAAAAAAGAACAAACCATGTTCACAAGATCATCCAAACAATCAAAAGCTGCTACGATCGCGTCATTTAAAATATCTCATATATTGGCGAAACACAAGAAGCCATTCGAAGATGGACCGGTTGTGAAGGAAGCATTTATTGAGCGGGTGAGACTTTATTTGGAGATTTTAAAAATAAAACAGAAATCATGTCTGCTATTAGAGAACTTCAGTTATCTCGTCCGTTTGTCACAAGGAGTATTGAAGTCATGAGTCAGGACATGGCAGATAAACTAAAAAATGATATCATGGAATGTACATACTTTTCTTTACAGTTCGACAAATCCACCGATATGACAGACACTGCCCAGCTGTGTATTTTTATTCGGATGGTATTCAATGACATGTTGGCTAAGGAAGAATTTTTGACAATCATTCCTCTGAAGGGGAAGACCCGTGGCGAAGATATATATGACGTTTTCCTCAATTTTGTAAAAAACTACAAGCTACCAATATATAAATTAGTGTGCATTACAACCGATGGAGCACCATCAATGACTGGAAACAAAAACGGTTTTGTGGCATTGTGTCGAGCTAATGACGATTTCCATTAATTTTTTTCAATCCATTGCATTATACATCAACAAGTTTTGTGTTCAAAAGTTTTAAACACGGAGGAAATTATGGGCATTGCAACAAAAATTGTGAATTCCATCCGTGCACGTAGCTTGCACCGGCGGTTCTTTAAGTTGCAGTTGGAAGATAGGGAGTCAGCTGAACACACTGATTTAGTTCTTCACACGGACGTCAGGTGATTAAGTCGCGGAAAATTCCTAGAAAGGTTTCAAGAATTATTGCCCGAAATAACAGCTTTTCTAGACGAAAGAGGTGATGACACTCAGATGTTGAAAAACGAAAAATGGCTGACTGATTTGGCATTTTTGACTGACATCACAATGCACTTAAACACCATTAACATGGAGCTTCAAGGTAAAGGAAAAACTGTTATTGAGATGATTAGCGCAGTAAATGCATTCAAAAGTAAATTGCAACTTATGATAGATCAGCTGAAAAGAAAGGATCTGAAACATTTTCCGTCTTTGAAAGCAAGGATTCCTCAGTTGAATTATGATGCTACGTATGAGGCTGAATTATCAAATATTTTGGGACAATTAGCAAATATTTTGGGACAATGTAGCATCATTTATGAGTTATCCTTTTTCATGTAAAAACATTGAGGAATTAGCTACTGAAATAGCAAGTCAGTTTAATATGAACTCATTTCTGTTGAAAATGAGTTGGTGCAAATTATATCAGATATACATCTCAAAGCCACAGCAGTTGATACAAATTTCTGGTGTTTTATATCTGAAGGTAAATATCCGAATCTAAGGCAAATCGCCCTTCAACCGACAGCAATGTTTGGGTCAACTTACTTGTGCGAGTCTGCATTTTATGAAATGAAGATAATTAAGTCAAAATATCGCAATGGACTAACTGACGATCATATGTCATCATGCTTGCGATTAGTACTCAGTGGTTACGTACCATCTTATGAAAAGTATGCTGAGGACATGCAGTACCACGTTTTAAGATCCAAAGTCACTCCTTAGTTAAGTTTAACACCATATGTAACTCTTTTGTTTTGTAACAACCAATAAACTCGCAATTTTGAATAACTATGAGTTTTTTCATTGATATTGTAGAGAAGAACCTAACTAAACCTAACCCAAACCTTGACTAAAATAATGTATATTGTGCGGAAAGCTAATATCTATATATGCTACGGTACACCCTACCTAGGTAGGTAGGTAGGTAGGGTGTATGTACGACAACCCTGCATCACACGTACCTGCAGCCTCTAAGAGTCGATCGTAAGTAGTCTAAAAATATTGAGGTAGTTCGCCAGCAGTTCAAGCTTGAGCACCCCTGCACTAGAACAAACAAAAAATAATAGTATCGTTCAACGATTTACGGAGAGCATTTGCTCGACCATCCGTGGTCGTTACCTATTGTGCTGGAGAATGGCGCTGAAAGCAAAAAAGTGACAGCCGTCTCCATATTGAAAAGAAAAAAAGGATTTATTTTACTGAAACATTGCATTGCAAAAATTTAACAAATTTTGTTGTTTCTGAAACAACCGCCTTTTTTAGAAAATTAAATATCTTCCTTATATTTTTTATTGATTTTAAATTGAGATTTTGGTTTTGTGCCTTTAATAATAATCATTTAGCATAATAATATCATTTTTTTAACTATATGATGTTCAAACTCACGGAAAATAATTATCACTTAATTTTTGGCTCAATAATGCTTCTATATTAAGGGTCTCAAAAAACATAAAGAACAAAAATAAATAGATGAAAGGAATTGCTAGAAATTATTTTATTTATTTTTCTTAAATTTGCATGCATCTTGTTCCGGCATATTGGATTTTAACTAAAATATTACCAGGTCATCTCCATATGAGCCTTAATTTTTGACTAAAATTTGAAGTCAATCTGATCAGTAATTTTTAAGCTATGCCGCGAATTGACAGACAGACCAACCGACAGACGAACCGACGGACTTGATAAGACATATTTTTGGCATCTAGGGACGCCAAAACGCGAATATATGTAAAACCTGAGGGGTGATTTTTTCAGGTTACAAAAAATTTATTTGACCTCCATTTTGTTTCGCCATCTTGAATTAATACCACCATACTAGTTCATCTCTATACTACAATTAGTTATGGCACACAATTTAAAATCAGTTCATCAAGAAGTTTTTCCAAGGTGAATTTTAAAATATTTTATTATGCCGCCATTTTGTTCCGCAATCTTGGATTCGTACCAAAATTTTACCAGTTGATTTTTGTGCAACATTTGAGATAAAATGGATAAGCACTTTCTTATTAATATTTTTTTTAACGTTTCACTAGGCCGCCATTTTGTTTTGCAATATTAGATGTTTACCAAAATGTTACCAGGTCATCCCATACGACCCTTAGTAGTCAATCGGGTAAGTAGTTTTTTAGCTATGCCGCGAACAGACAGACAGACAGACCTACCGATATCGCGACGGAATCGAGAAAACATCTTTTTCGTCGTCTCTATTGAAATTTTTTTGTATGTTTAAAAATTTCAATAGATTCCTTAATTTTTCATTTATAAAATCCTGGAACCGATGCTAGAACCTTGGTTTCTTTTAAATGTATGAGATGGCCAGTGGATGCTGGTGTTTAGCTAAAGCAGACTCAAAAATTTGTTTCTTTTTAATACATATCTTTCATGTTCCTTAAGTCTAGTTGAAATTGAGCATCATGTTTCTCCCACATACACTTCTTCACAGGAGCAAGACATTTTGTGTACTTCTTCTGTTTGAAAATTTACGATATCTTTCGGGGATCGCAAGCATTATGCAATCTTCTTATGCGTATTGAAGATTGCACGTATGTTGGACCGCTGAAGTAATCGGCCTATTTTGTCTGTAGTGCCATGTATGTAGGAAAGAAAAACACTACCTAACGGTGACTCCTTATTATTATCCTTTCACGGAGTTGAATCTTTTAATTGAATAAGTAGTATCTTCACTTAGTAGACCTAGTGGAAGTTTATGTTACATCTACTTATTTCGTTTTTCAAGGAACTTTTTATAAACGAACCTCAGGGGCAGCTAAGCAGCTCCTCTATCACCTGTGGTAGCGAATATCTTTATGGAATTATTTGAAGATATTGCTCTTCCGCTCCACTAAAACCAAAACACTGCTTCAGATACGTAGATGATATTTTTGTTAATTGGCTTCATGGACAGAATAATCTCCTTATATTTCTGCACCACCTTAATCAACAACATCATACAACAAACAAATAAGTTCACAATGGAAATTCAACTCACTAGTACTTAGAGCCATTTCAATTTCTGATCAAGATTCTCTAGTATTGGAAACGTCGAAACTTACCGCAGCTCTGAGAGTGAATGGCTATTGCATTGGATATATTACGCGTTCAATTAAAAGATATAGTAATCTAACTCCGCGAAAGGATAATGATAAGGAGACACCGTTAGGTAGTGTTGTTCTTCCCTACATACATGACCCTACAGACAAAATTGGACCATTACTTCTGCGCTTTAACATACGTACAATCTTCAATACACATAAGAAGATGGGCAATGCTTGCGATTCCCGAAAGATATTGTACCTTTTCAAACAGAAGGAGTACATAAAATTCCTTGCTCCTGTAGAGAAGTGTATGTGGAAGCTCAATATCAACTAGCCTTAAGGAACATGAACGATGTATTAAAAAAAACAAACCACCGTACTATTGCTCTTTTAGCATTAGGATTTTATAAATGAAAAATTGGGGAATTTATTGGAATTTTTAAAGATACAAAAAATGTTAATACAGATACGAGTAATGGTCTACATCACATGTGGAAACCGATCTTAACACAGGGTGACGGTTCGGCGAAAACAAGTCGGATATAAAAGGGTTCAGATCTTGTGGAGTAAATATTCCTGAAGACGCCTCGTGCAATCGAAGGCGAAGCGTCGGATAGTAATTTCAATTTGATACGGTCTAATCACAAGAACCAAGATTTCTGACCGATGAACAAAATGAAGACTAAAAACATTTCACCATTTTTTGGAGAAATCCGGTTCCGCTTGTCCTCAAAGACGTTACCCGTCTTTTAGAAAAGTCGTTCACTGAATATTGTAGTTACTTGCACGGATAAATACTTATACACATATTTTGATATATAGGAAAGCCTACCTTGCTATGTTTCCACTGCGAATAGGGACGGACAATCTTTTCTTTCAATTAACGGCATTTCTAAGTCTTTCTTAACTTCGGAGTCTACATTGTTGAGAGTTAGTTCCAGTCTCTTCAGAAGAATAAGAACATTAAGAACTAGAAGCAACCCTTGCTACTATATCCCATCCTGACATAGACGATTGAGGTTTTTTTTTGAGGCCACTTAGTGGTTCATCATCGGAATTCCAGATACAGCAGACTCATTTGAAATAGTGGACGCTGCTGCAATGTCTGTCCACGTTTCAGATTTTATTATTCTGATAAATTTAGATTTTATGTGATCTTTGTTGTTAAAGACACTACACTTGTATCTTGAATCTAAAAGGGTGGCAAAAGTAAAGTTATCATTTAGTTCTATATTTGAAAACCTGTTCTTTAAATTATCTTTTAATGTTTCTCGCATTATATACAAGCTTGGTTCTTTTATTACTAAAAGTAAGGTATTTAATGAAAATATAAGAAGAATAACCTCTGAAATTCTACACAATGATGAACTGAAATGTTTAGTAATTTCTTCGAATAGTTTAAGCCAGCTTAGCAAATGTTCAACTAAAATCCACTGATTTGATGAAAGTGATGATATATAAGCTTTCTCAAAGTCTTTATTAAGCCAGTGAGCAGTTAAACTATATAACTATTATAGCTTATATTGGATTTCCATAGGTCTGTCGTAAGTGACACCCATTTGGCATCTGATAGAAATCTTTTTATTGCCAGCTTACATTTTTCAAAAAGTTGTGGGTTTATTGATTCAGCAAAATATGTACGTCCTGACATTTCATAGAGAGGTTGTAATTTGTATATAAGACATCTAAAGCCTAAAAATAGCACGTACTGAATATAGCAAATTAAACTACCTATAATATGTAATGCATTCTATTTTTAT
This sequence comes from Kuschelorhynchus macadamiae, assembly GCA_030620095.1. Classification (NCBI taxonomy): domain Eukaryota; kingdom Metazoa; phylum Arthropoda; class Insecta; order Coleoptera; family Curculionidae; genus Kuschelorhynchus; species Kuschelorhynchus macadamiae. The sequence continues at coordinate 914,279 of JAUTXW010001557.1, forward strand.
TTCCAACCACTGTAAATCGCTGATTATCTAAGCCAATCATTTCTCCTATTGCCCTATGAATTTGTCAGGATTTCCGATTATTTAGCCGAATAGTGAAAAGTACTATTCACGACATCACTAGTAACTGCCCTTATTGGTTATTATGTTGCACCATATTATATTTTTAGACCGAAGAGATCTTTTTAACGGATTAACGCGTATTTTAAAGTTATTTAAAAGTAATAAGAAACTTAAATCTGATTAAGGAGATAGAAAAAGAAGCTATAATGTGTAGGACAAAGTAATTAATCTTGTCACTGTGTATGAACAAACAAGAAGTGACCGTGTTCAGAGACAGTGTTCGAAAACCAACTTTTCTTGACTCTGCCCCAAGAATATTATTAACCGTTATTTATGTTGCCTACAAAACGCACATTTTTATCGTCGTTCCTAAAGAGTATGCCGATTTCAGTCGTAAATTAGAATTACATCATTTAGAATCAGAAATAAATAACTGCTGAATGGAGATCAGCCTTACAACTAATTCATTATTTTTTTTTTTCGATCGAAGAAGAATTACGATAGCAGACTGTGCAACCAACAGAAGCATTATTAATTGCTTAGGTTAATCGCCGCTTTATTTTACATGAAAACATGATGGATAGGACATAGTTTGCTTAATTAGCCAATGCTACTTTCCACTATTGAATGGCTTTACGTAATATTTTTCAGGAAGGAAATTATTAGATTTTTTCGTAAAACAATAAGGAGTATATTGGATAACAATTTATAAGCATTTACTTATTCTTTTAAAATAATAGGATTTATTTTATTCTGACTTAAAAAACTGAATTAGATAATTTTGGCTGGAACTTTGGGAACATGTGTTCGGACTCGGTAATATTTATGGACTAACTATAAAATTAAATTAGTGCCATAAAAATATACAGGGTTGTTCAAAAGAAACGCACAAAATTCGTATCTTCTATATGAGTCATTTTACACAAAAATACTAGAACACTTGAAGTGGTTTAAATGGTTGTTCGGATTTTTGTCATATTTTCAGCCCCATACTTGCAAGTTCTTAATTTATAGACACCAAACTTTTTTAAATGTGTTCAGATTATTTGCTGCGTTTAGATTGACAAACAAAAATCTTTTTTGGCTTTTTCGCAACTGAATAATAATACTTAACTTTAAATTAATTGAAGCAAATATTTAATATAATTACGTACCTCAACATGTAGACTAGTTTGTCTACGGAATGTTTCGATACATAATATAAACAATATTATTTAAGCAAGCATAAGAAACTATATCATTTACCTTAAGTTTTTATAAACACATAGTAGTTGTACAAATACTTTCATCCCATTGGGACTCATCAGTGCGCCGATCGTAAGAGAGAAAAATTAAATAATACAAAAGAATTGATTTCAAATTTGAATTTGAAATTAATTCTTCTTCTTCTCAAATTTGAATTTGAAATTCAATTCTTTTCTATTATAGCTATATATTTAATCCGATTTATTTGATTGTTAGAACGGTCCTTACTTAATGGAAAATTGACTAACCTATGAGTTAAGAAATGAAATGCTGCCATTTTGTGTTGACGGCAATGACATGAGTCGGATGTTATATACCTATCAGTATTAGTAAATTTCCTAAAAATATGAAATTCCAATTTATCGTTATTTCTAATAACTAACGTGTCGAGAAAATGTAATTGCCTATTGTTCTCCTTTTCGTACGTAAAATTAATGGAAGGATATTTATTGTTTGATGTTTCTAAGAAAGTGTCCAAATTTTCTCTTTTAGTATCAAAAATAGCAAATATATCGTCTACGCATCTATACCACACCCTTGGGAACTACTTGAGTTTTTTTTTGAATTGGGTTTCTAATCTACCCATAAACAAATTTGCAAGGAACAGAGATAAGCAATTGCCCATCGCAGTTCCCTCAAGTTGTTCATACATAATTTTGTTAGAAGCAAATATTCATCAATAATTTCTTTCTTCAGATTATTGATTTCAAGTAGTACCTTTAGCTAGTGGTATGGATACACTAGAAAACAATGAGCTTACATCAACAGATTACTTTACTATGTGTTACCCACAGTTATCTAAACTGTATTGCCTTCCCAAAATCCATAAACCTGGGAAGTCCATGAGATTTATTGTTTCAGCTGTTGGATCACCAACGTAGAATATTTCAAAATGGTTAGTAGAATAATTCAGCAAATTAAATATCTCGTACGATAACTTTGAAGTTACTAACTCGTTAGAATTCTTAGATAAAATTAAGAATGTTCACTTAAAAGAAGGTGAAATTTTAATATCTTTCGAAAAGTGTAACCACATTTACCTATAAATAGTCTCTGCTAGGATAAGTTACTTTAGTTTATATCGTCTGCTGATGATGCTAACTTGCTTAGCGAAACGCGCGTCCAGAACGTAACAAGTTGTGGTGTAGTGTGGTTAGAACTCTTGTATTTTGGTCTATCTTCCACCACAGGTTCCAGTGTTAGGAATTATATTGTTATCGTTTTGTGCGTTCTCAAAAAACGATTTTTTACATTATTATACACCTTTTGGTGCAAATTTAAAACGAATTGATTTGTCTGTTTTCAAGTGATCGTTCGAGAAAATGTTGTGTATACATATACACATATTCGTACAAGCATTATAATTTTTTTTATTTAAATATGTTTTTCATTCTCTAAGTTCTCTAAATCTCCGAAGAAAAATCCAGCTTTTTGCGATTACAATACTTCATATCTCCTATACATTATATTAATGATACAATGTATATTGTTGTTTTGTTTGGGTTGTCATATGGGAAAGTAAAAATATGATAGGTTAATGGTCTTAATGGAAAATGAATATTTTAATATAATTTACACTAAGAAAACATTTTGCAGTTCTCAATTCAGAATGCCTTAAACAACTAAAACGCCTACCTATACCTACTATCAAGATATGTATTTAGTTTGTAATACGCCTGGCAGTATAAATAAAATTCATATTAAATGTTGTCATACCCGATATGTAAAAATCTGATACCCTTAATGGTCACTGATGATGATTATCAGTCAGTATAAGCATAATAGCTCACAACAGCTTTAGAAATTACAAAAAGCGGTGTTTTTATATACTTAATGTCAAACATTAAATAAATGTTGCTCGGTGACTGGAAAATGGCACTACTGTGAACCAGATTGCTTTAACACCCCGTAAATAAATATATAACACAAAACCATATAACATACTAAAGTCAGCGGCATTTTCAATAACCAACACTAAAAAATAAGAATATAATAAAGTCCTTCCTACATCGAAAAAAGCAGTTATTTCGAAAGTACTTTACTAGCCGTTACTTAGCAACATACTGGAAAAAATAAATATTGCTTACTGTTACCTAAAAGGGAGAAATCCCTCAATAATTAATTCCTAAATATACATACCTTTTAGTTTCTACACCATCCATGTATTTATTATTTTGTTTCATGACCTATATAAAATAAGTCCTAACACTGGAACCTGTGGTGGAAGATAGATCAAAATAAAAGAGTTCTAACCACACTACACCACAACTTGTTTCGTTCTGGACGCGCGTTTCGCTAACCAAGTTAGCATCATCAGCACATGATACAAACTGAAAAAGACTTGCATGATTTTAGAAACCAAATATCTGCTGCTATTAACCTAATCTTAGTACAGTACTTACAATAAAGGTTTTGTTCCGTTGACCGTGAAGCCATGTTAAGTCCTAACACTGAAACCTCTGGTGCAAGATAAATCAAAATACAACAGTTTTAATCACACTACACCACAACTTGTTACGCTCTGGACTCGCGTTTCGTTGATGATGCTAATTTGGTTAACGAAACGCACGTCCAGAACGTAACAAGTTGTGGTGTAGTGTGGTTAAAACTGTTGTATTTTGATATATAAAATACTTGCTATAGCTTTATTTCGACAGGATTCCTGATATTTCTATACTTTTCGGGATGTATGTATATCCATTTTCACCGCACCTCAAAGCATTTAAGAGATCAATAGATATTTGCAAAGTTTGAAGACATTTCGGGATAAAAACGTCACAACTTTGACAAACTGCTTATTATGACATATCAGTCAAAGCTACACAGCCAGGCCAACTTGAGAAAGTTGTAAATTCAATTGCAAATGGAAAAATAGTGCATGTTTACCCGAAACTAGATTTTAGCCAATTTTTTGACTTCGGATTAAAAAAAATCTAAATCTATGTCTTGCAGAACAAAGATGGAATTTTTGATATATTTAATCGTTTTTATCCCAGCGGGTACCGATACGACTTTACGAAGGGCCAGAGACTGGCAAACAGAATTCGTGCACGCTACAATTTAAATATTTCTTATAATTTACCCTTAAGCTTAATCGACCTGATTTTCATACCAATTTCTAGAAGACTTAAAGGTGTTTATTTGCGTATTTACCTGATTCGCTTAGGATCAACCGTTCAGATGGTACAGGACCAAACGTAAAACCATATAGGAAAATATATGAAAATAACATTGCAACTTTATTTCTAAATGGGTCCCTCTGTATGAACTGGAGAGTAATTTTAGCGATGTGGTTTTTTAATCCCTCGGGGAAAATTGGGATCCCATAAAAAAGTTCCGCCCTTCGTTCTTCTAGAAAAAAAAAATAGTGAAATTTGAGAAAATTGAAAAGTCGAAAAGAGTTTTTTTTAAATTTTTTTTTGCATTTTGACCATTTTTTTCGGCGTTTGAGGTATAGGCAACCTATATTGATTTTAAATCTCCTCTATATTCCCCATCGAACCCTTTTTTTACCTTGACAAAGAAGTCAGGGTTTCGACTGGGCAAAATGCCTTCAAAGTAGTTCATAGTTACCCCTATTTTATTTTTTTAAGCGATATCCCGTGTTCCGATATTTCCCGTTAACTAACTTGTCCGAGATTTTTGGACGAGAAATCGGAAAAAAATGCCCCACCTAGATAAATGAACCCTGGCGACCTGCATTTTGAATCTTCGGGGTTTCGAAAAGAGTATGCATATCGGACGCCACTGTCGGCTTATTATAGGTCCCACCGAAATCGCGTTTATACCAAAAGAAGCGCATGTACTGTTACCGAGCTGGGGCACCTAATAGGTCAAAAAACACAAATTTCAAAAATTTCAGGTCTTAAAAGAGAAATGCGTGGACAGTAAGTAAGCGGCTATTGTAATAATGGCATCTTTTTCTGAGGCTAAATATTAATTTTGATATGTAATTATGTCACAACTAGAATTAATTTAATTTTATGTAGAAAAGTTATTTACGTATGTTATGATTAAATAATTATATATAACAGTCACTGTACTGTATAAGATCCTAAATAATTTTAATAGAATTTTTATTTCTTTTCCTAAATTTGTAAATTTATTCTGTATTGTTTTGAAGTGATTAACAGTTGTGAATATATAATATTTAGATCTTCTATGTCTTTTTTTCTTATTTAGGCATTCGTTGTCAAGGAAAATCTCAACCATTTCAATGAATTTTCTTTTGTTGGAATTTTTTTCGGTGTTAAGGACCTTGTAATTTTGAAAATCAAAGCATGAACATTTAGAATTATTTGTTGAAGCAACGTTTTCTCTGCAATTGAATTTGAAGCTTTCCTTTTTCCCGTTACTAGACGCTGATAATTAGTTTTACGTATTTAGCAGATATAATAGCCTCTTAAATCTTAATGATTAAATGGACATGTCCCCCAAAGGATAAAAAGTGTCAGCTACTGAAATATCTCTATGGATTTCGATTACAGTAGTAAAAAGTAGGTAGTACCTTGGAGTGGGTTTATGTAATTAACACAATTTACTGATCTGACGAAGTTGATATGTTATGCTAGCGGAATCTAGGATGGAATTAGTAGGCTTAAGATGTACTATTGGGGAACTGAATTATAGAAGTCATCATACACAAAATAATGTTTAAAAAACGTTTTAAATGACAGGCTTGAATTAACAATGTACTAAAATCTCGGTAAATTTTCTTTATCCGGAACTTCCCTCGTTATAATATTTTTTCCTTTTGTGAGGAATAGTGAAGTTTGACCGAATTTAGTTCAGTACATAGTTATTTAGTAACACACATATACTGTATTTTTAAACATTTTTATTGGACGCCATTTTGTTTCATCATATTGGATTCCTACAATTATTTTACCAGTTTCTTTCTACCTATGCCACCCACACTTGATTTTCGGGCATAATTTAACATAAATTAAATAAATAGATGGACGGACCGATGGAATAATTAAAAAAATATATTTTTTGGCATTTAGCGACGCTAAAACTCTCTACAAATATTTTATTTGGCCGCCATTTTGTTCCTCCATCTTGAATTAGGACAAAGGTTTACTAGTTGATCCCTATACCACAATTAGTTATGGTACACAATTTCAAATTAATCCATTAAGTAGTTTTTTCAGGCTGCCTTTTTAAATATTTTATTAAGCTGCCATTTTGTTCCGCCATCTTGGATTGAATAAGTAATTTTTAAATAATAATTTTTTTTAACATTTCACTAGGCAGCGATTTGGTTTCGCCATATTAGAATTTTACCAAAATATGACCAGGTCATCCCTATATGACCCTTAATTTTTAATCAAAGTCAATCGGGTAAGTAGTCGTTAAGCTATGTCGCGAACTGACAGACAGACAGACAGACCGACAGGAGGACCGACGGAATTATAGAACATATTTTTTGGCATCTAGGTACGTTAATACGTGAAGATATGTAAAATCTGAGAGGGTAATTTTTTTCACGATTACAAACATTTTATTTGGCCGTCATTTTGTTCGGTCATCTTGAATTAGTCCCACAATTTTACTAGTTGATCCCTATACCACAATTAGTTATGGCACACAATTTGAAAACAATCCATTAAGTATTTTTTTTCAGGCTGAATTTTTAAATATTTTTTTAAGCCGCCATCTTAGATTCGTACCAAAATGTTACCAGTTGATTCCAACATAATACTTGATGTTTGTGCAAATTTGAGGTAAATTTGGTAGGTAGTCTTGTAATAATAATTTCTTTTAACATTTCAGTAGGCCGCCATTTTGTTTCGCCATATTAGATATTTACCAAAATGTTGATAGATTATCCCCATATCAGAGTTTACTGAATAAAAATATAAGTTGCCGCACTGAGCTGTCGGCACTTTGATAATCACAGATAAAAGGCGAGCCGCCTAGTTTCAAACCCGATCGACGCTGGCTCCTGTTACCGAGCTGTTTAAAAGTAGTTTGGCTTCGCGCTACGAATTTTTATCTACCAGGGAATTTCAAAAGTATAAATAATAACTTTAGACAAAAATTATTGAATTGAATTTTGTCGTCAGAATATTTTACAATTACAGTTTTAAATGTTATTTAAATATAGTGAATTTAATATTAAATTGTTACTTACCTGCTAGTCGAATTTAAGAATACAATATTTTTATTCTATAAATAAAAAATCGGTAAATTTCCTTTATCTGGAACTTCCCCCGTATGATTTTTTCCATTTGTTCGGAATAGTGAAGTGTGATTCAGTTTACTTCAGTACATATAGTCACAGTATATAAGTGTTACATATACTTTTCAATTTTATTGGGCGCTATTTTGTTTCATGGTATTGGATTCCTACCAATATTTACCATTTTCTTTCTACCTATGTCACACTTAACTTTTGGGCATAATTTAAAATAAATTCAACAAATGTAATGTCAATTTAAAAATTTTACATTGACACATACCGCCATTTTGTTACGTCATGTTGAATTCGTACCAGTTTATCCTGTTTTTACAATTAATTTTTCTGCAAAATTTAAAGTCAATTGAACCAATTTTTTTACAATGATTTCTTAAAAAATTTAGTTGGCCGCCATTTCGTCTCGCCATCTTAAATTGAAACCCATATTATCAGTCTTTACATACTCCGTTGGTCCGCAGATATTTCTTACCCCAAATAATACACCACTTTAACATAACAAAAAGAAGACCATTAAGGGAGAACTGCACGCAAAAAGTGAAAAACCAGCGACAAAGTCTAGTCGAGTTGAAAGTAAGATGAAAAGGTACCTATGCATTAAAAAAAACTTCCTGCACGTCCGACCTCAAAAAAATTTGTTATGTATAGGTAATTTAAATTACATTTCGGTTAAAAATGGGTTCAAAAGGGTTCACGCGCTGCAGAAATACAAAGACATGAGTACGATTTCGAATTTCAAATTTTGCAGTTACGTAGAGAAAGGATCAATGTAAGGCGGTAAAGAGCCATTTTGTGGAAAAAAAATTATATGCGAAGGCATGTGCGTCAAAAAGTGGTCAAAAAATGGTCGAAAATGGACAAATCTACTTTTATTTTATAACTCTAGATTTGATTTTTTCATAAAAATTCGCCTTTAGCGCCCAGCTATACATATTTCCCTATTAAAATCACATTGAAGCTAATACATATCTGTTATAGTTTTAACATAATATTGCAGCGACGCGACGGAAGGCTTGTAAATGATCCATATTACTGCGTGCAGTTCCCCCTTAACGAAAACCGTTTAGAAACTTAATATCTGGCAAATATCTGCGAACCAACGGAGTAGGTAAGGACTGATAATATGGGTTTCATGCAGGACATAAAATCTATATATGTATACTGAGGATGCAACAATAGAGCTGCGAAACGTGTATTTGTGTATTTTAGCTATGTCGCGAACTAGTAGACAGACAGACAGACCGACAGACGGAACGACAAAATTGATAAAACATGTTTTTTACAACCATCTACAGAGCAATATCTAATAGGCATATTGGCTCATATTTGTAAAAGAAATAAACATTTTTGTCTCACTATATAGTACAATAACAAACTGGCGCGATCACGGAACCTGACCCACTGTGTATGTGCCGGATACCCGTTACGAAATAGTTTCAAAAAATTAACAAAAAATATGTCACCAGTTTTTTTATTTAATGTATTAAATTATTTATAAAAATATTTACTTAAACAATACTATATTACAAGTTTAAAACTAATTCAAACAATTATTACATAAAGTTTAAAGTATCTGATACTTTTTCAGGAAAGTATTTGATACTACCGATATTTGAAAGTATCGAGTACAAAGTATCGAATACTAGCATTTTGCACATCACTCTTTCCTCTTCTGTATGCGAATTATGCGATAGATAAGACTAAAAGCCCAATCGTTGCTAACGCATGCGCTCCATATCACGCTTAATGCTTGCACAAAATTTCAAATTAATCTAATTAGTAGTTTTTTGAGGCTAATTATTTAATTTTTTTTTAGGCCAAAACGTTACCAGTTAATTTTTATGTAACACTTTATTTTTGTGCAACATTTGACATTTACTAGATAATTGTTTTTTTAGTAATAGTTTATTAATTTATTAACTATTAATCCGGCATATTGGATATTTACCAAAATGTTACCTGGCCCTTAATTTTTGACCATACCGTCGTTGATTTGCATTAAGTAAACACAAGCGTCGGCGCAATTGCGGTCTGAAACTCGAGCATTTTCAATTTATAACCAAGGCTTTTTAGTCTAGAATAAACTGACCATCCATTATGCGTCTCCCATTGATCTTCGACGTCTTCTTTTAATTAAAACCAAAGATTACTGAAAATATCATGCAACTATAAACGGTGTGACCTTTTGATGAGAACTCTGGTTGTTACCGTTAGTTATTTTTGTTCTGTATATTTTATATTATTGTCCTCTATTGACTGCTCAGAAATCTGGTCACTTTAGTAACTTTGCAGTAATTAAAAGGTATATCTTACATTGGATATAGATACTAAAGACCTAAGATACCTTTTCAATGATTTAACGAACAATAATATAAACATATTTATCACATTTGTAGCAGGTTGTTCAAGCACACTGCTCAATTTACTTTGCTTAATTTTGAGAGCATCTTCCTCATCTATATTCATATGCGACTTAGTATCGCATGTAGAAAAGAAATTAGTGAGAAAAGTTCTCTCAAACAATGTTGCCAGATGGATTTTTCACTCAACAATAGGACATGACAAAAAAAACAGTAGATTGGTCTGCCCGAACAGTAGGTTTTTATTTGACGTGTTTTTTTCATAAAATAAATAAAATATACTGAAAACAAGAAAATAGGAACTTCTAAAACATAAGTCATAACCTATACCCTTAAACTTATTTTTGACAGACGTGAAATAAGAATATTTTTTACGAAATTGATCTGAAATGTCAGATTTATTTCGAAACCGATCTTTGACCCGCCAGAATAACTCCGCAAAAAATCTGACGAGTAGGTAAAACTAGGAAACAAGTAAATAATAGGGTATTAACATATAAAAATTCGATTAGACTCTCATAATAAAAAATAATGAAATAAAAATTAAATTAAACTCTGATAACCAAATGTGAAAAAAGAATGAAATAAAGCTATAATAATTATAATTAAACTTATTCTGATTCCGACTCAGCTCAGAATTTGTTTGTACATTTGATAGTTATGCAACATTACATTACAAAAAAAAACAGGTTTTCTTTTGACCTCAATAAATGACTTTTGCTGTGAAGCAAGGAATCTATCTATTACGGTCCAAAAAGTAAAGAATTGACGTAGGGGATTCCCCGACGGTTTATTACTAAAATCAGGCGGTGACAAGTCACTCTAGCTGCGACTAGGGATGTACGTTTTTAAATTTTTATGAAAGGTCCATACATCAACTGAAAATACCGATATTTTTATATTAATGTTTTACAGGCTCTATGTTTAGTACATCGATGGTTTTCCAACGATTTTTTATCGATGTAAATCGACAATAAAAAGCAGAACGTTTTTTCCCGTATATTGCACTACCATGATTGTACTAAAGAGTTTAAAACAGGAGATTTTAACGTGAAAACAGTAGGACAGTAGATCTACTTAGGGTTGCCGATCTTGAATCGATCTTTTTTAAGATCGATTTTTAGGTCTAAAAAATCGAAAATCGATTTTTTTTTACGAGAATCGATTCTTATTTTACATTACAAAATAATAAAATAGAGTATGGTTTTTATTCTCAATTGAGTTTAGGAATAATTACAAATTAATGTATCCAAAATTGGCATTAGTCCATTGGAACACTTTTCGATAGTATCCACATCTGTGTCATCAGAGAATAGAAATATACTAGACCACTCTGGTAATCGGTTAGCTAGTAAAAGACTTCAAAAATTGTTTTTTTTAAACTCTAGATTTTTAAATTGGAACTTATATTGTTTTCGTTTTCATTTTGACGACCTACCAAGAGTCATAATTATAAAATATAGAATAAATCTTTAATCATGAAATTTAAGGGATTTCTGCATACTTATTACCTTTCGGACTTTGGTAAAAATAGGAAAGAAAATCACTTTCTCTCATTAATAAGCTCTTGTTTATCTGATTATAAATAAGATAATATGGAAAAACCTTTTTTTATATTTAAGGCTTTTTTCGGTTTTTTTTCTGTCTTATTAATAACCCTCTATGTGGGCGCCACTATATAAATGAAAACCTTGTACAAACAAATATTTTTTCTCTCTAATTACTCAAAAAAACCAATGTATTTTTATTTTATTATTTAAAGAATATGTTTGATGTCTTGTCAGTCTTCCTTACGCTCTTTGTTTGCGTCAGTAATAGTCTTCTAAAGTGTAATATTTAGTTATTATATTTTTTTGCCTTAAATCTTTTTGGTTTTACTTTATGGAGATTAAAATACGTTTTTATTTTTATCGTGTTCTCTGCATATTTATTGTCTTTCAAACATAAAATATAAAGCTAAATTTTGTTTAACTTAAAAAAGTGTGCAATTCTATTTAGAACTCTGACTAAGATGTGCTACTGATCATGTAATAATATGTATACTATTTTAAAACTTTTGAATAAAATAATAAGTCCTAAAAACTTTTCAAAGGCAAAACATCGATTTTTTGAAAATCGATTCTTTTTAGAAAGATCTTTTTAGAAAGATCGGCATCCATCTACTGTTAAAACGTAGGTCTGGTAACACTACTCTCAAAAAATTTAAAGTACATATAAAAATATAGGATTTTATTTTTAATTAAGTGAAAATGGTAAATCATTAATAACACAGATTCCCTCTGAGGAGCTAGTTTGATCGATCTCATCAGTCAAACAGCTTCTTCGGAGGAAATCTGTGTTATCACTAAATTACCTAGTTTGGAAACTGAACCATTGCGTCCTTATTTCCGATTTAAAAGATCTGCGCAGGTTAGAACACAGTCAGTGACACCACCTACCGTTTCTTGTAGGTACCAAGAGGAAACCAACTGTTTATAAATTATCCACTGTTGGCATTTTAGGCGTACTCGGTAAGCCCTTGGGTATTTTTGTAATTGATAGGTTAAATTGATTATGTTAGCGACGCCGACGCGCGACGGTTTGTTTTTCGGTCTTTCATCTCGTTTTAGATTTCAACAACCTACTAATTTGATAAATAGGTTTATGTTTGTATTATTTTTCGTTAATCCAATATAGCGGAACAAAATGGCTGACTTGCAAAAAGTTAAAAAAACTATTACTAAAAAACGAATTTTCCAGTATGTCAAATGTTGTAGAAAAAATAAAGTATTATATAGAAATGAACTGGTAACGTTTTGGCATAAAAAAGTAATTAAAAAATTAGCTCCAGAGAAATGCTTATTAGAGTAATTTCAAATTTTCTGCAAGCATTAAGTGTGATATAGAGCGCGTGCCTTAGCAACGATTGGGCTCTTAGTCTTATCTATCGCATAATTCGCATACAGAAAAGGAAACAGTGGAGTGCAAAATACTAGTATTCGATACTTTGTACTCAATACTTTCAAATATCGGTAGTATCAAATACTTGGCTGAAAAAGTATCAGATATTTACATCCTACCGCGTATTACGTGGCTGCATAAAAACTGTATGTAATAGCATTAAATTAAATTGTTTGATTTAGTCTTAAGATTTGTAATATATTACTGTTTAAGTAGGTATATAATATATTTTTAAGAATAATTTAATACATCAAATAAAGAAAACTAGTGAAATATTTTTTGTTAATTTTTTAAAACTATTTCTGTTCCCAGTGAACGCATTTTTTTCTAAAGCCAGACAAATAATTTCTGACCGCAGAGGTAGGCTAAAACCAAGTACTGCCAGAGAACTAGTTTTTTTTAAATGCCAATGATATTTGCTAGAATTTAAAAATCCGTCCTAATTTGTATTAAAAACTTTATTATTTGTATTTTTATTACCTAAATAATTAGCAGTAATTATGTAGAAAAAAATTAGGAGTTTCAATATGTTTTCTTACTTATTTTATTGATACCTATTTTTTTTTACGGATATATATATATATATATATATATATATATATATATATATATATATATATATATATATATATATATATATATATATATATATATATAAATGTTACACGTGTACATATACCAATCACATAATTTTGATTTTCTATTTTTCATTTATTCATTTTTTTATATTCACAATGGTCAGAAAAAATACACTGTTTACTTATTGATATCAAGGAGCTCTCCTACTCTTAATCAAAAGAGTATTAAGTATCAAAGTATCTGGTACATCAGAGGCAACAATTGATCATGTTTAGCCGAACATGCATATCGGTAAAATTTGCAACTTTTCGCCGATTTGCTTGCAAGTATATGTGGGCACATACAAAAGGCATTTTCTATTTCTGTAAACATGTTTGTGTTTTTCATTTTATGTAGAAATAGAATAAAACAAGCAAGTATTTTTTTCTGTTTATTCATATACATTTTTCATAATTATAATAATAATTTCTAATAAACCTAATTTTTGCTGATAAAGTTTGGAGTAATATATATCTTTTAAAGTCAATTAAACTTTTATTTTTGTGTCACGGATATTAGACCAGAATGTCTAGAAAACGAACTAATAATTGAATTTTCGAATTGGAAGAAACTTTTATGATTGTAATTTTCCTGATAATGATTCCCTTCAACTGGATAACATGATTATTGTTTCAAAACAAAGAAGCTTTGCCTTGTTAAAAGTTCCTAAAATCTCTGAGACTCTGATATAACGCTGGTAATATTTTGAGGGCATTCGATGTAGAGACTTAATATTATTTTTCTAGTTTAATAAAACAACTGCAGATTATCCGGAATTAAATAGTTTTGATGTTATGAGATCATAATATACAGGATGATCCAAAATAAAAGCGTTTTATATATCCGGTATTACCAGACATAAAAAAAGAATTTCATTTTATTTTCGGAATAAATAATTGAGTATCAAACAAGAAACATATGATATATCTATCAATTTTTTTCTTATTTTAAATGCAATGAGGAAGGGAAGTACCCTAATCGTGAAAAAATAGCTAAAACACTACTACTGATCCCAAATTTTGGTTTTTAATAACAAACGCTCGGACACGTCGATTTTTATTTTTACTTCTATATTTTTTAGCTAAAACTAGAATATACAGGGTCATCAACGTAACTTTTTTTTAAATGGAATACCCTGTATATTAATGCTTTCATGTCCTAGACCTATGTTAAACTGTTTACGAAATATTGACACTTAAAAATTGTCATTTTTAGCATATTAAAAGTTTTAATATAAGCTAAAAGCTAAGTTGGCCAATTCGCAATATTTTTATCCAATGAATCTGCAGTTCCATTTTGTACTGTAATGGAAATTTGATTTTTTTTAGGAAAAAAAATTATTTTTATATTTATATACAAATAAAAATAATCTTTTGTTTGTGAGGCTCATGAAGATATAAGATACAAATTAGATTTTTATTTAGTGTAGGTTTCTTGAATCTTGATATAAAATAGATCGCAAGTGAGTAATTGAATCGTCAGAATGGTTTTTGTTGCCTTACTAATAATTCACTTACCGCCAACAGACTATTTTTTTTCGAAGCACATAATCGAAAAAGGAGCCACATTTAACCAAAACGAGCTGTTAGCGATTCTAGTCTACCGTGGCCCTGCGTAGCGGCCAATGTCCTGGTTAGATTTTATTTTACATAATGCGAGTGAATTTTAGTATAAAACAACTCTTTAATAATTATAAACAAAAAAATGAGAGCTACATCCGTCGACTAAACACAATAGAGTAATGCGTTGAAAAAATAGCTAATGTAACAAAGTCCACTTTTAAAGCAAGAAAACCTGTTACCTATAATATTGAGTCGTAATTTTGTTGTATATTTCTTATATTTAAATTTACACAATAAATATTTTTTAATTTGAATTTTAATAGAAAATAACGGTGCCATCTCGTGGTCGAACCTGAAAACTAGTATACAAAATAATACAGGAAACATCAATATGGTTGCCTACGTATTACAGTAAACTGAAAAAGCACTAGGTATCTCTGCACCACAACCTAATTTTCGAAATAAAAAACAAATGCTTAAACAAAAATAGTTGTATAAACATAAACTAAAAAAAATGGTTATAATGTTTATCCATGTTCCATTGGTACATGAAAAAAAGTCACAAATTAGGAACTTCAATTATTATTTTGTACCTATATGCACATTTATTTATTTGTTAGCATCATTGGCATTTTCTTTAAAGTTTCGTTTTGTATTAAAACGAAGAAGTAGGTGTCCACGAGTAGCACATAACATGTTTTATTAGTTCTTTTACCAGTAAAATATTTGAGCATGTTTCAATATTTACGAGATGACGTACTTTCGTTTTTAATAGAAATAATTTCAGCAGCTGCAGCTGGATGGGGTAATGCTAAAATACCTTTAACAAAATAACTTCAATTATGAAACCTGCTAATTCTCAGATAAACATCCCCCCACGTATCGAAGTAAAATGAAAATAAAACAAATCTCATGCCAGCGATGCCAGGTGTATCCAAGCCAAAATCGTAAGACAGCTAATCAAAAAACCGTGATATTTTCAGAAATCTTTATTATTCATCCTGAACCTTATTTTTTCACTCCTTTAACTCTCGGTTATTAGAGTAATTACTTATACAGTTATTACGATGTCAAATATTGGTTTAATACCTTTCTTTTATTTAGTTTTAGATATATAGTTAGGTTATAACGTTTGCAATTGGTATAATAACTGGTTGTGTTTGGTATTTTTTACTTGCTCAGTCGATATATAATAATAATTGCACTGAAAATAGTAAATAAATATTAGAAAAGATAATATCTTTTTATTATTAAAAACAACAAGTAGTAGTCTAAAAAATACAAATATAACACAGGTTAATAAATTATAGAAAAGCATCAAAATTGATAAACATATATTAGCTAAGGAAAGACAAAAAAATAAACTCTGTTTAGGTATATAACTATAAACACTAAATGTAGGATTTAAGGGTTGTCAACCCTCCCGATTTAGGCAGGAGTCTTCCGCCTTTTATGTATATTTCCAGCTTCCTCCCGAATGGTTCAAAACTCACGCTTTTCAGGCGAAATAAGCATCAATTATTGTTACAATGAAAGAAGAAAAATTATAATTGTATAAATTTCGTTCATGTAACAACGAAATAAACCTTGATGAAAACGTACAGCTGGGTGACTCCACAACTGTCAGGGCTAGGCTAGGTTTATTGGATCCAAAACAAAATGAGTTTTTTATTATTGCTTTTTAATTTATTTTAGAGGACGTTGTTCCCTTCCTGCAGCGTCCCCAACTTTGTTACATGGCATTCCACCAGAAACACTGTCAAATCCCACTAGAAATCCACTAAACAGAAATCTAAAATATCACTAAATTCCCCTAAGAATATTTTACTATTAGGAAACTGTATTATCATCTGTTTTTTCATTTTAAATTGTCGACGCCATCTGTATGGTATAGCGTGGACTTGCAAAACATTTTCTAAACTGCCGGCAGGATAAAGAAAACGAAATTAAGAAGGTATTGCACTAAAAATAAATTAATATTATGAAAACCAAAACAAATTCAATAAAGTACTTAACCTAAATGCTTGTTTAGCCAAGTAAAACAGTCTTTTTATATACATACATAAGTAACTGTAAAAAATATGAAAACAAAAAACATAAGAAAATTTTCCAAGCAAAGCAAGGAACTAATGATTCTTCTAACGCATTAAATTACCTAAACTTCTAAAACAGAACTGCAGAAGCAACTTCAATAAATACTAATAAATCTACATCTTTATACAGATTATTCAGGAACCATATCACATGGTCGATGGTCTCATTTGTTTTTATTTTTTGAATAATATCATTTGGTATTGTATAGATTAAAAGTTGTATGCTTTTGCCACACCTTATGTAAATCCTAAAGTATCACAATGTATTCCTAATTTTAATTTTAAAAGTTGGCTAAACAATCTTTTAGTATTTTACTGAGGTAATACCAAAAGTTCCAATGCACAGGAAGCGATTCTTTGCAATTGATTGCATCCTTAAAATTTTCATACTAAATGCATTATAAAATTTGACAATTTACCACCACTCACAAAATTTATAAATTTTACTAAAAATTCCGCTAAAAAATGTCATTCCCACTAGAATTTCCACCATAGTGGATTTTGATGACATCAGTCCACTAAATGACTATTAAAATCACTAGATCTAGTGGAAAATCTACCGAGTTGGCAACGCTGCCTTCCTGCCTCCCTTTTTTGCTAATCTGGCAAACTCTACTAAACGTACAGAAACCTGACCAAATTAGCTGTGCCCGAATTCTCGTTTCGATAGAACCACTTCCTTGTTCGAAATTTAGATTAAAAGTTTATTTATTTTGCCAAATGTATAAATGGAAGAGAGACACTTTGATTTGATATTCACGAAACCGTAAAAATTATGAGAAATATAGCATTTATCGTAAGATTGTGAGAACAGGTTCAAAATCGTAAGATCTCACGATAAATTGTGAGATCTGGCATCGCTGTAAATGTATTGAAATGTAAATCAAATGAATTAGACATGGAAAAACCACTTTCCCTATAAAAGAGCTAATATTAATTAGTATATTAAATAAAGAGGAGCCACCGAGTAATTTTTATTTGAAAGAGCAGCAAGTGGTTTGAAGAAAGAAGCATGTTTGGCAACGCTGCTGAACGCAATCGTTTCTTAGTAACTTATAGAAATAGAACCAGGAAAGAATGAGCTCTCAAAATTTTAAAGTAAAATAAATTGAGCGCATCCACATACAATGGGAAATAGCAGGGCTTTATTTTTGATTAAGTGAATAATGTAATTCAGCAATAACACCGATTCTCTCTGTAGAAGCTGTTTGATTCAATCTGGCCATGTCAATTTTAGACACAGCAGAGTCAACCAAACAGCCCCAACAGAGATAATCGGTATCACTGCTGAATTACCTTGGTTTTACAACAAACTTTGAGCCCTTATTTCCGATTTAAGAGATCGGCGCAGGTTAGAAGGCAGTTAGTGGCACCATCTGCCCTATTTTGTAGGTACCAAGAATGAACCAAATGTTTATAAATTCTCCACTGATGGCACTTTAGGCGTAGTCGGCATACAGTGACGTTATCCGAAGACAGTGGCGACAATAGTGGGTAACGTTTTGATTGGCTGGAGCCAATATCCGCCATTAATAGGCAAAAAATAT
The DNA here is from genome assembly GCA_030620095.1 of Kuschelorhynchus macadamiae. Taxonomy (NCBI): domain Eukaryota; kingdom Metazoa; phylum Arthropoda; class Insecta; order Coleoptera; family Curculionidae; genus Kuschelorhynchus; species Kuschelorhynchus macadamiae. Next base: position 932,903 of record JAUTXW010001557.1, read on the forward strand.
ATTGTTTACTATTGATCTTATGAGATTTTCGTCTAGTTTATTTGAGTTTATTTGCTAATTTATAATATATCGTTACGTGATTTTTGCTTTAATCGAAAGTTTGTTATTTGGACTTGGTATTCGAACAATATTTATGTGGGTTGGAATCAGCTGTTTACGAAAATGTGATGATTTAGTAAGGCCTCTTTTTTAACAAATACTGTAAGTTTTATTGATTTCATAAGTATAAAATAAGGTTTAATCTTGATAAAAAGTGTAAATTTTAAACATTATAATAAATCCAAAGCAATTATATAAGTCTATAGGCTATGTCCTTCAGTAGGGAACCAATAAACCAATACACCAAATTTAATATTGATTATATCCATTAGGATTTTTTGGCTTTTAAACATTTATTTAAAATTAATTTTTATTTGTTTTTAGGGCTTTTATATATTTGTAAGCTAAAGTAAAAAACTTAAAACTCCAACTCTCACCACTGGGTTTAGTGTCTGTACTTCCAATTTTGTTTTTAGGTTAATTGATTGCATTTTAAGGTAAATTTGGCTCTTTAGCTCATGCCTATGTAAATGAATATGTTTAATGTTCAACTAGACCTCACAAACAAGGGCTCTTTCTACCATACCGACTTTATTAGATCATTTTATACCAAATTATTTTGAAATAGAACATGAACTATTAAATAATTAATTAAAGTACATATACTTATATGCTTTAATATTTACACTTACGTGTGTACTTTTTAGCTCTGGCTTATGCATTTTACACAAAATTATGTAAATATGTAACAATTACATGATTTGTAAAATGAAAATTATTATTCATTGTTGTTAAATTGAAAAGTTGCAAGCAATGTCAAAGTAAGTTTTCTTCAATTTTTACCTGGGTATATTTAAAATCTGGAAAATTATGCTGTTATAAACTCCCTATTGAATAATGATTCTTCGTGGTAAAATTGCCAGTAGTTTCATTTTTAATTAAATATGATATATCATAGGCTTACAAGCAAAAGGCATTAAGTCAACTGTGTTCACATTTGACTTAGTGCTCTTTACTGTAAGCCTATGAACAATATATGAAAATTTGACTTGCAATACCTAATTTTTTTTATTAAGTTCATACAATATTTGACCAATAAATGTGAGTCATTGCATGCACAATAAACCAGCCTTTTTGGTATTGCTCGTGTTTCATTTCTTTTCCAGACATTGACTTTTTCGTAAAGCATATTACTATTTGAATATATTTTTTAGTTTGATGATTCATTTTATACTGCCAATTTAGCAACGGATATATCTGAATACTGCGATCAGAACACTGGAAAACTAGTTATAATAGCTTTTTAATTATATCACAGAGGCTTCTTTTTTTTGTAAAAAGCAACAAATGTAAACATACTGGCTCATAAGACGTATGTTTGTTTTTTAAATAATTACTTTGGGTGATATTACATTTATACAGGGTGAAAAAATAGGTCTTATGTGGAAATGTTTCAATCTTATAAGTATATTTAAAAAAAAATACATTGGAGAAAAATACATTTTTTATTATCGAGAATACAAAATATAATAATAAACACGAATTGTTGGCAAAACTAAAATAAAAACTCTCGAGTTCATAAATAACTGCACTGCACGGCACACAAAAAGCTTTATCAGTTTCACAGTTGTATTTTAAACTTTTAATTTTTCTTTCACTTAATATTCACTTAATTTTATAACGATTGGCACTAGCGGACTTTCTACGAGCCAGAGCCGGGATCTGAGTACGTCGAACTTTCATCAGTAGCAGTGAATCTGTATATGAGAAAAGAAAAAAATTGAGGGTACTGCCTTTGTCTTAAGTTTTCTGGTACCATCTTTCCTTGCCTTTTCCCATATATCTGGCACAAAATAAGTCTACAAAAAAAAAAGAATTTAAAAAAATACATTCTGCAAAAAGGTATGGTTTTGATAAAATTAAGTTAAACTAAATTGCCACATTTTATCCCTTTTCTTATAATCCATTCCTTTCTACAGGATTCTTAGGAAACATCTTCATATGAAAGCCTTTTTTGACAGTAGTCTTTATTTGTTTTTTTTTATTTGTTAGGCTAGATAAACAACTCGTTCAGACATTCGTTCGTACATCAGTAATAACAGTTTATTAGGGATTTTCACTATACAAAAGACACTTTTTTATTTTAGTTGCTGATTTATTTAGAAGTAAATTACGAAATTAGAGTTACCAGATTTCCGTCGGCAAAAAAAGGGGAGACGAATTTCTAAGCTAGTTGCTTATCTAGCCAAACAAATAAAAAAAAAAACAAAGAAAATGCTACTTTTATAACACCTATCAGCAACAAAAATAAAAAGAAATATTGTCTTTGTATAGTGAATATCCCCAATAAACTGTTATTACTGATGTAGAAATATAAGATTTTTAAAATTATAATTGGTACATATAAAAAAGGGTCAATTCGGTTAAATTGCAAAGATATATCTGGTGACAAGAGGGCATCTGATAACCCTATATACAGTAGACTTAAATTGATTTATAAACTATAGTGATGTAAACTGCAAATACTATATAAAGATATCTTCTCAGGTTATGTTATGTAGCTTGCAATTTTGGGATAATTATCTAGATAAATGAATGTTTATTCTTTGCAAATAAGGCATTTTTTATTATTGGATCTTTCTTAAACAATCCTACATGGCTTCATTAAAAGTTTTTTAATAACATACTTTATTAAATACAAATATTTAAATCAAAAAAGCTTATATTTGAGTTTAACGATTCTATTATAATAACAGTAAAGTCAAGAACATAAAAATTGATGTTGGAAGTTAGGAAGGAATTAATTTAATTTTTTCATGAACCGGAATGTCCTTGCAGTACTTTCTGGTCCACTTTTAAATCATTATGTTTTCAAGGATTTCAAGGGTATGGTTAAGTTTCGCAATATTACCTACCATTTTTTTCATATATTTTTTTTAGATCAATATAAAAATACAATATGCCGAGCTGTGTTGCAGTAGGATGTTCAAATTCTGTTAAAAAAGGCTTCCATATGAAGGTGTTTGTTTCCTAAGAATCATAAAAAAGGGATAAATGGATTGTATTGACAATGTAATATTTGAAAACAATTTACTTATATACTTTCACAAGTCTTCATTTTATTAATATTAATAATATTGGCAAATACGTAAAGTTGACACCAATTCATAATTACTGTAAATTATTCATTTGTGTCCAAATCTGGTTCGAATAAGGAAGAAACATTCCAAAAGCATAGGCTTCTGTGATATAATTAAAAAGCTATTATAACTAGTTTTCCTGTCTTCTTAACGTAGTATTCAGATATTTCCGTTGCTAAATTGGCATTATAAATGAACCATTAAACTAAAAAATATATTCAAATTGTAATATGCCTTACGAAAAATTTAATGCCTCGAAAAGAAATGAAAGACGGGTAACACAAAAATGGTTTATTGTGCATGCAATAACTCACATTTGCCGGTCAAATATTGTATGAACTTAACAAAAAAAATTGGTATTGCTTGACTATGTCAAATGTGAACACAGTTGACTTAGTGCTTTTTGCTTGCAGGCCTATGATATATTACATTTAATTAAAAATGAAACTAAAAATGTATTGCAACATCACATAATCAGTATCATAATTTAGTAGGGAGTTTATAGCAGTAAAGTTTCCCAGATTTTTTAGTATACCCAGGTAAAAATTGAAGAAAACTTGCTTCGACATTGCTTGCACCTTTTCAATTTATTTAACAACAAAGAATAACAATTTTCATTTTACTAATCACCTAATTGTTATATATTTACATAGTTACGTGTAAAATGAAATATACATGAGCCAGAACCAAAAAGTACACAAGTAAGTGTAAGTATTAAAGCATACAGGTATATGTAGTTTAATTAACTACTTAATAGTTCATGTTCTATTTTAAAATAATTTGGTATAAACTCTCTACGGTACGGTACGGTATGGTGGAAGAGCTCTTGTTTGTGAGGTCTTGTCGAACATAAACATATTCATTCTTCTAGGCATGAGCTCAAGAGCCAAATTTACCTTAAAACGTGATCAATAAATCTAAAAAGAAATCAAAAAGAAAATTAAAATTCAAAGAACACACTAAACACAGTGGTGAGAGATGGAGTTTTAAGTTTTTTAGTTTGACTTACAAATATATAAAAGCCCTAAAAACAAATAAAAATTAATTTTAAATGATGTTTAAAAACCAAAGGATCCTAATGGATATAATCAATATTAAATTTGTTGTATTGGTTTCCTGTTGGATGACATAGCCTATAGACACATATAATTGATTTTTTAAGTTTTTTGGATTTATTATAATGTTTAAAAATGTACACTTTTTGTCAAGCTTAAACCTTATTTTATACTTATGAAATCAATAATAAAACATACCTTACAGTATTTGTTAAAAAACAGCCTTACTAACATCACAATTTTGTAAACAGCTGATCCCAAGCCACATAAATATTGTTAAAATACAAAGTCCAAATAACTAACTTTCGATTTAAGCAAAAATCAAGTAACGATATATTATAAATTTGCAAATAAACTGAAATAAACTTGACGAAATTCCCATAAGATCTATGGTAAACAACAAAATTTTTGCCCATTAAAGGCAGACAATGGCTCCAGCCAATCAAAACGTTAACCACTATTGTCGCCACTGTCCTCCTATAAAGTCACTGTAACTCGGCAAGTCCTTGTGTATTTTTGTAATTGATAGGTTAAATCGAGTCTGATTATGTTAGCAACGCCGACGGTTTGTTTTTCGGTCTTTCATCTTCATTTTTTCATTTCATGATAAATACGTTTATGTTTGTATTATTATTCGTTAAATAATTGAAAAAGTATCTTATATCTTTAGTATCTTCATATATTTAATCAAAGAAAATATTATTTTCTTGGGTTTTAATCAGAAAACGGAGACTTCAAAGGTCAATGGTAGATGCTTTGAGGGCCTTTTTGCACAGCAGGGGACATTTTTCAATGGAAGACGCATAATAAGAATAGGGGAATGTTCCCCTTATAGCGGTACGAATAGTCAGTTTATTCTAAATAATTGGGTTTACTTAATGCAATTTATGTAGAATAGCAAAAATTAATAATTTCTGCAGGTACAAAACGGGCTGCAATGCAAATGCAATTTACATGGAACAATGGCATTTCAAAGATCTTACATTTGTTGCTATCAAAATGTGGAATGACCTACCTACTAGTATAAAGAATCTTTCTCTAGAAAGTTTTTCTAAAAAGACAAAAAATAAATTACTTTTAGAACAGGAAACATTAACCCTTTAGGTCAATATAATTGTGTGAATAGATTGCTAATTTAAAAAATATGTAAAAATAAAATAAAAATAGAAACACTATTGAGTTGTCCAACAGAACACGCCTGGTATTTTTTTCCCACTTTTCGCTGCCTCCTTGTTTCAATTAAAAGACCTAATAACCTAACCTACATGTACAGGGTTATTTTTTATAATTTACCACCCCCCGAGAGGCCTATTTTTTTAAGATATAAAGAAATGGTTCCTACGAAAGTTATAGGGAATTTCCTAAAGATTTACATGGCGGCAATTTTAAAAAGAAAAGGCGATCGGAAAATCACTAAATCACCATCAACTTTGTTATTTTAAATGGGACACCCTGTATTTTTTGACATTTTTGAATTCTCGTTCTTCCCTTTCCAAAAATATATAATAACATCACAATTTTGTAAACAGCTGATCCCAAGCCACATAAATATTGTTAAAATACAAAGTCCAAATAACTAACTTTCGATTTAAGCAAAAATCAAGTAACGATATATTATAAATTTGCAAATAAACTGAAATAAACTTGACGAAATTCCCATAAGATCTATGGTAAACAACAAAATTTTTGCCCATTAAAGGCAGACAATGGCTCCAGCCAAACAAAACGTTAACCACTATTGTCGACACTGTCCTATAAAGTCACTGTAACTCGGCAAGTCCTTGTGTATTTTTGTAATTGATAGGTTAAATCGAGTCTGATTATGTTAGCAACGCCGACGGTTTGTTTTTCGGTCTTTCATCTTCATTTTTTCATTTCATGATAAATACGTTTATGTTTGTATTATTATTCGTTAAATAATTGAAAAAGTATCTTAAATCTTTAGTATCTTCATATATTTAATCAAAGAAAATATTATTTTCTTGGGTTTTAATCAGAAAACGGAGACTTCAAAGGTCAATGGAAGATGCTTTGAGGGCCTTTTTGCACAGCAGGGGACATTTTTCAATGGAAGACGCATAATAAGAATAGGGGAATGTTCCCCTTATAGCGGTACGAATAGTCAGTTTATTCTAAATAATTGGGTTTACTTAATGCAATTTATGTAGAATAGCAAAAATTAATAATTTCTGCAGGTACAAAACGGGCTGCAATGCAAATGCAATTTACATAGAACAATGGCATTTCAAAGATCTTACATTTGTTGCTATCAAAATGTGGAATGACCTACCTACTAGTATAAAGAATCTTTCTCTAGAAAGTTTTTCTAAAAAGACAAAAAATAAATTACTTTTAGAACAGGAAACATTAACCCTTTAGGTCAATATAATTGTGTGTATAGATTGCTAATTTAAAAAATATGTAAAAATAAAATAAAAATAGAAACACTATTGAGTTGTCCAACAGAACAGGCTTGGTATTTTTTTCCCACTTTTCGCTGCCTCCTTGTTTCAATTAAAAGACCTAATAACCTAACCTACATGTACAGGGTTATTTTTTATAATTTACCACCCCCCGAGAGGCCTATTTTTTTAAGATATAAAGAAATGGTTCCTACGAAAGTTATAGGGAATTTCCTAAAGATTTACATGGCGGCAATTTTAAAAAGAAAAGGCGATCGGAAAATCACTAAATCACCATCAACTTTGTTATTTTAAATGGGACACCCTGTATTTTTTGACATTTTTGAATTCTCGTTCTTCCCTTTCCAAAAATATATAATAACATCACAATTTTGTAAACAGCTGATCCCAAGCCACATAAATATTGTTAAAATACAAAGTCCAAATAACTAACTTTCGATTTAAGCAAAAATCAAGTAACGATATATTATAAATTTGCAAATAAACTGAAATAAACTTGACGAAATTCCCATAAGATCTATGGTAAATAACAAAATTTTTGCCCATTAAAGGCAGACAATGGCTCCAGCCAATCAAAACGTTAACCACTATTGTCGCCACTGTCCTCCTATAAAGTCACTGTAACTCTGCAAGTCCTTGTGTATTTTTGTAATTGATAGGTTAAATCGAGTCTGATTATGTTAGCAACGCCGACGGTTTGTTTTTCGGTCTTTCATCTTCATTTTTTCATTTCATGATAAATACGTTTATGTTTGTATTATTATTCGTTAAATACTTGAAAAAGTATCTTAAATCTTTAGTATCTTCATATATTTAATCAAAGAAAATATTATTTTCTTGGGTTTTAATCAGAAAACGGAGACTTCAAAGGTCAATGGAAGATGCTTTGAGGGCCTTTTTGCACAGCAGGGGACATTTTTCAATGGAAGACGCATAATAAGAATAGGGGAATGTTCCCCTTATAGCGGTACGAATAGTCAGTTTATTCTAAATAATTGGGTTTACTTAATGCAATTTATGTAGAATAGCAAAAATTAATAATTTCTGCAGGTACAAAACGGGCTGCAATGCAAATGCAATTTACATAGAACAATGGCATTTCAAAGATCTTACATTTGTTGCTATCAAAATGTGGAATGACCTACCTACTAGTATAAAGAATCTTTCTCTAGAAAGTTTTTCTAAAAAGACAAAAAATAAATTACTTTTAGAACAGGAAACATTAACCCTTTAGGTCAATATAATTGTGTGTATAGATTGCTAATTTAAAAAATATGTAACAATAAAATAAAAATAGAAACACTATTGAGTTGTCCAACAGAACAGGCCTGGTATTTTTTTCCCACTTTTCGCTGCCTCCTTGTTTCAATTAAAAGACCTAATAACCTAACCTACATGTACAGGGTTATTTTTTATAATTTACCACCCCCCGAGAGGCCTATTTTTTTAAGATATAAAGAAATGGTTCCTACGAAAGTTATAGGGAATTTCCTAAAGATTTACATGGCAGCAATTTTAAAAAGAAAAGGCGATCGGAAAATCACTAAATCAGCATCAACTTTGTTATTTTAAACGGGACACCCCGTATTTTTTGACATTTTTGAATTCTCCTCGTTCTCCCCTTTCCAAAAATATATAACTTGTCTATATTCAGAACAGTAGCTTTATTTCGCAAATAGTACTTATACGTCAATTGCAGTGCGACAAGAAAAACTGTTGCATATATAGTAAAAAACCACACGCACAAAGAACATCCTAGCAGAGGCGAAGAAGACAAGCAAATTATGACTTGGGCCAGGAATTATCCATATTAATATATTTTGTAGGCAAAAAATTCTTTCTTTAGGTAGTCTAAAAGTTAAATTAAAACTAATTTTTAGGAAATGCAAGCAGATCGGTTCTGGACGTCTCTCGCTTAACCGGAAAATCGAGGGTCTACATCCGTTCAATGCTAAAAAAAAAATCGATACCGCCCGTATAAAATTAGACTAGTGCGACTATTAACCAACGATCATTTTAATCAACGCCTCCACTTCTGTGAGGATATGCTGACCAGACTGAGGCAAGATATGCTGTTATTCAGAAGGATTTTGTGGTCTGATGAGGCTTGTTTTACCACAGCCGGAATGTTTAATAGAACACAACAAGCGCCAATGGGCAACAAGAAATCCACATATAATTGAAGAGCGAAAGAGACAAGGGCGGAAGTCAATAAATGTGTGGTGCGGCATCTTGGGAAACCAAATTATTCGTTCGATATTTATTGAGGGTATATTAACGGAGGAACGATATTTAAATCTATTAAATAATTTGGAGCAGCTTCTTTTAAACACTTATAACCAAATAATTTGGCACCAAGATGGCGCACCACCACACAACAAGAAGTCACAGATTTTCTAAATGCTCGATATAATTTGTGGATTGGCAAATATGGCCATATTCATTGGCCCGCGAACAGTCCCGACCTTACAACTTTGGACAATTTTTTTGTGGGAATTCCTAAAGAATAAAGTGTCTCATGATAGAACGGACTTGTTGACGGGTTGCGACAAAACATAGTGTCTGAAATTAGGGTTTTAAATACAGAATGTCCCACCTTCATTACCCAAGCAGTTAGGAAACTGGAAAGAGTGTTTCAAAATTGTTTGGATAATGGAGGGGGTCAAGTAAATAGGATGTAAAAATATTAATTCCTAGTTCTTGTTTTGTTTTTGTTTTATATATATATATATATATATATATATATATATATATATATATATATATATATATATATATACAATGAGGGCATAAAGTCTGGAAACCTTGAGATATGTAAAAAACTATACAAGTTGGGTAAAAAAGTTTCATATAAAACTTGTATAGTTCCTTACGATTTATGATTCAAAAATGTCTTGAAATATACAGGGTGTTTTAAAATCAAGTTACACGCCAAAACTTCAGAATCTCTAATGGAACACCTGTATATTATTTCATTTTAAGAATCTACATGAAATTCTGATCATATTTTATTAAGCATACCCTATTCCTAAAGTCAACTGTTTTTGAGATAAAAAAATGAGAAAATGGAAATTTGGCTTTAAACAAAATTAACTCATTTCCGTATGCATAGTGAAACCTGGTGGATTATTTTAGAACTCCCATAGAAACTGTCATGTACTGACAATAAACTGTGTCAATTTTTTACATATTGTTGGAGAGTTACTTTTTTCCTGATAAAAATGCTTTCAGAAAGAGTAAGAATAGAGATTCTTATGATGTTTGGATGGGGAGATCGCCAAAGAAATCTTGACGAAGTATGTGAACTTTTTAATAATACGCATCCCGAGCGAGGACAAGCAATTGCAAAATCGAGAGTTAGCAAAATTATCAAAAAATTTCGTGATCATCGTTGTGTAAAAGATCTTCCCAGGACAGGTAAGCCAAAACTAGATGATGATATGAAATTGAATGTTTTACTCAGTTATAACGAAAATCCACATTTACCTACAAGTCAAGTAGCATTAGATTTAAACCTTAGTCAATCATCGGTAAAAAATATTCTGCACACGGTAAAGTATCATACCTACAAAATAAGATTAATCCATGAATTAAATGAAGACGACTTTGACCGCCGAATTGAGTTTTGCGAAAGTATGCAAGAGCGGTGCAACCTGGATCCATTCTTTTGTAGAAATATTTTATTTTCTGATGAAGCTGCCTTTTTTCGTAATGGTACTGTCAACCGACAAAACTGTAGATATTGGTCTACAGAGAATCCCCATTGGGCTCAAGTGGCTCATACGCAATATCCCGAGAAAATCAATGTTTGGGCTGGAATATTTCAAGATAGAATTAGAGGTCCCTACTTTTTCGACGTAAATTTAACCGGCGAAATTTATCTTGATTTTTTACAACTCGAGTTGATTCCTGCCTTAGCTCAATTGTATCCAGGTAATGAGCCCGATATGCCTACTGCAGCAATGTGGTTCCAACAAGATGGAGCACCACCTCACTACGCGCTACCTGTTCGGCAGTATCTCAGTGAAATATTTCCTAACAGGTGGATAGGACGTCGTGGTCCCTACGAATGGCCGGCCAGGTCCTCGGACTTAACTCACCTAGATTATTTTCTGTGGGGATATTTAAAGAGCAAAGTTTATTTGAACAGACCTCTTAATATCGATGCGCTGAAAAATCGGATAAGAGATGAAATCCCACCTACTTTCATTCGAAATCTACAACAAGAGTTCATCAATCTATTAGGATATTGTCAGGAAGTGAACTGACAACAGTTCCAGCATTTATTACGTTAAAACGCTTCATTTAGAATTTTAGACTATCGTTGTTAATCGTTATTAAAAAAATTTTGTGAAACAGTTTTCTCGTTTTTTTTATCTCAAAAACAGTTGACTTTAGGGATAGGGTATGCTTAATAAAATATGATCAGAATTTCATGTAGATTCTTAAAATGAAATAATATACAGCGTGTTTCATTAGAGATTCTGAAGTTTTGGCGTGTAAGTTGATTTTAAAACACCCTGTATATTTCAAGACATTTTTGAATCATAAATCGTAAGGAACTATGACAACTTAAATATTATAATACTTTTTAGTTTTCTTTTCTTTTTCAACTTGTATAGTTTTTGACATAAAAAAGGACAAGGTACATTTTAAAATTTAAACGAAAATGAACAAAAACAGGAACGTAAAAAATCTAAGCCAAATTTGTATAATTTAATACATATATATATATATATATATATATATATATATATATATATATATATATATATATATCGAATTACTGATTCTACCTTGAAACCTTACAAAAAGGGAAAATATATAATATAGTGTTTGATTTTAAAACAAATTAATTGGCAAGCAGATTAGCAACCGACAAGAGGTAAACAATAAACATTTTTCGAGGTATGTACCAATTTATGTTCCTGTTTTTGTCCCATTTTCGTTTAAATTTTCAAATGTATAATCCTTTTTTATTCTAAGATATACCATATTTTAAATGTAAGTTTTATATCAATGTTAAAAATTTGTAAAATTTTAAAATTATTTTAGGTTTAACACGTAATTCAAAATGTAGAAAAAAAATTAAATAATAAATAAGACCTTTTAAAATTTAAACGGGCAAAATAAGGAAATAAAAGTTTCATTATGAAATAAAAAATCCAAGAAAATTTAAACATATATTATATATACATATATATATATATATATATATATATATATATATATTTATATATCATATATTTATTTTATATATATATATATATATATATATATATATATATATATTATATATTTATATATATATATATATATATATATATATATATATATATATATATATATATATATATATATATAAGTGTTGATTTTAAAACAAATTAATTGGCAAGCAGATTAGCAACCGAGCATCAGAAATAAACAATAAACATTTTTCTACATCATGTACCAATTTATGTTCGATGTTTTTGTCCCAATATAGTTTAAATTTTCAAGATGAATAATCCTTTTTTAGAAGATATAGAAATTTGAAAAACAATGTGATTTTATATCAATGTTAAAAATTTGTAAAATTTTAAAATTATTTTAGGTTTAAAATCGTAATTCAAAATTAGCGCAAAAAAAATTCCGGAAAAATAAATAAGACCAACCTTTTGAGAAAAGCGTATTAAGACGTCGCAGTCACCAACACTTCAGTCTCTATTCGGACGGAAATAGCAAGTTTCATTATGAAAATATAAACCTATACCGAAACAAGAAAACTGTTCTTTTCAGAACACTATATTATATATTATATATATATATATATATATAATCACATTAAATATATTTTTTTTACAAATTACTGTTTTGTTTCTGTTGATGACATTTCATGGATACCGCGATTTAAGTATGGCTGCATATTTGTGAAATTGTCATATGTTGTAACTTTTAAGTGGAATAAGTCAAAAACTACTGTTCCGAATATAGACAAATTATGTAATTTTTGGAAAGGGGTAAATGAGGAGAATCTAAAAATGTCAAAAAATACAAGGTGTCCCATTTAAAATAACAAAGTTGATGGTGATTTACTGATTTTCCGATCGTCTTTTGTTTTTAAAATTGCCGAGACGTAAATCTTTAGGAAGTTCCCATAACTTTCGTAGGTACCATTTCTTTGTATCTTGAAAAAATAAGCCTCTCAGGGGGTGGTAAATTATAAAGAATAACCCTGTATACTAGTGACAAAGGTCCAAAAAAACAAAAAAAATCTAAAAACACAGACAAACACACATATATATATCCAGATTTGTACTGTAATACTTTATATATGCGTATCAATAAATAATGCATACATTTTTATTTAGAAAGACATTAACCTTTTAATAAAAATTTGTGAGTCTAAAAATGACATACCCCATAAAAGCTTACATGAATATTTAAATAACAGTATATACAAGTTCTTGCCTAAACATACCTCAATATAATTTACACTGTAATGATCCTGTTACAATACAAACTCTTACGCCTTAGTTAAGTGTCTAGATTCTAAGTTCATGTCTTCCTCCCTGGTTCAAATGGGACAAGGATATTATAAAATTTGCCTGTATGTTATACGAATAAAAAGGCTTCATTTAAGGGAAATTTTTAACACTTTGCGCATTAACTGTTATCGCTTTTGTCTCAGTATATAAAATAAAGGACTCCACCTATATGTTGTTTATTACCAGTGCCGTGCGTCTAAACATAAATATTTTTATTATAAGTACAAAAACTAAATTATCAAATCAAATTATCCGGTCAAAACACCAAAACAGTGAAGATCCCTGAAGGTCACTGCACGAGGTCAAAACATTGCATGAGCTTTGTGGGCAGAGTTCGGGTGGAACCGTAAATAAACGTTTATTATTGTTATTATTATCATCGAAGTTGACAATCAATTTCTCAACAAATGTTGGGTTCCAAGCCCATACCGGATGCATGCATCAAAAAGAGGGGGCTGGTTTCTATTAGTTCTATGTGTTGTCCTGTAAGAATTTTCTCACTATGTTACAAGTACTGAGCAGGACTGCCTTCTGGATATCGATGAAGGGGTTGTTGTTGTTCGTTTGTTTTATGGCTCTGCTGCAAGGCAATTCGCCAGATTGCTCTCCGCCCGGGGCTCAGAGTCGTTAAATCGGCGACCCTCGAAGTTGGCCCTGTAACTTATTCCAGTTTGGAGACGTTATCGGTAGGATGTCCGGATGGCGAGCTCTAAGCTCCCGAAACACCCCGAATCTTGCAAATAACTTTTTAAATTTTGAAATGCATCTTGGCTTCCACTAGATGCCCCTTGAGAGTACTACTGGTCTCACGAGATGACCTTTTCTTTCAAGCTATCCCCTTACCCCTCCCACTCCCGCCACATAGCGGCCTTTACGCTAATATTCTATGTAGAACTGCAGCAGACGAACGGGATAGAATGCAGGAACAACTAGGCCTCACACGTTCACAGCGTCTGCTTCCTTTCTAGCGGGGTCGTTAGTTTCCACTCTGAGCGGTCGAGTCTCCCGCTTCCTCCCAAAATAAAGCAGCAAAACCGAACACGTGGAACCACTTATGTAAATAACACAGAGGTCTGCTCTCGATGAGACGAACCGGAGGACTGATGAAGGGGTTAGTATTGAGTCCTATAATTTTTCAGGTTTTGTTCTAGCGTTTTTGGAATTCTTCTCTTGATATTTATCCAATACGTTGTTATTGTTGGCTACCTACGACATCTACCAAATAAGCTGTCTTTGTTGCCTTATTTAACAGTACCACATTAGGCCGATTATTCTTCACCCGTCTGTCGGTTATAATTGCCCGATCGTAGTACAGTTTGAAGGCATTATTTTCATGGACTGAACTTGATTGGTATTTATAATAGGGCACAAATGTGTTCAGGAGCCCTTATTTATTGGCAAGCTTCTGGTGTATGATGTTACACACCTGATTATGTCGCTGGAAGTAGTCCGTGTTTGCTAGGTATGTGCAGCCAGATGTTATATGCTGTATAGTCTCTGATCTCTCGCTACTTTTTCGACACTTATCGGATTCAAGGGACCGGTCTTTGATGATGAATTTCGTGTAATTCTGTGTGTTAATAACTTGGTCCTGTGTTGCCATCACAAATCCTACTTCTCTGGGAATAGTTGTCCACTCTTCAACCACCTGTTGGATGATTCCTTATCTATGTGTGTCTGATGCAAGTCATTGTGATGTCGGCCGTGCAGTGCCATTTGAGCTCACTGTTTTTAATTGTCTTTATGTTTGTGCCTTGTTGGTGAAGAAATCTCTCAATTTTTGCAGCTGTCGGGGGTGCGAACTGGTCAAGTCAACCTTTTCTTAGTGGTAAGGTCATTCGGAGAGTTGATGACCTTGGGTGGTGTGACTGGTACTTGGTCATCATTACGAGAGTAGTTTGTTGTAGTCCTTCTAGTTCCATGTTAGTCCATTCCAAGATTCTGAAACTTTAGGTTAGCACGGGCACAGCATAGGTGTTAATTATTGTAATGAGATATCCGGCATTCAGTTCTGTTTTCAGAAGAGTTCGCACTCTTTGAACGTACTGATATTTTAGCTTGGTCTTTCCTTGCGTATCCTGGAGCAGTTTAGCTTGTTGGAATCCTAGGTTTTGTAGGTCTCTCCTTGGTTCATCGCTAGAACTATTTCTCTTTTGGGTAGGGCTACATCACCATTAGTGACTTTGCCTTTTACGATGTTTAAGGCTTTACATTTTCCATTCCAAATTCCATATGGATGTCTTTCGAGAAGGTGTATGTTACCTCAATAAGCTTTTTTATTTGGTTATGGTTTCCACCATAGAGCTTAACATTATCCGTATACAGACGGTGGAATATGGTGCGAGAGTTGTCTCTATTGGCTTTGATGTTGAAGCTATGTCCTCTGTATTATTGAGCAATATGGAGAGGGGGTTCATCGCTAGGCAGTACCAAAGTGGACTTAACAAGTCTCCTTGGTAAATTTCGCTATTAATGTGTATCTCATCGGTGGTAAGAGATTGATCGCCATTATAGATCCTCAGGTTCGTTCTCTACTGGTGTTTGATAGTTGTCAGGAAATTGATAATCATAGGGTGAATTTTGTATATTCGTAGTACGTCTATGAGCCAGGAATGTGGTACACTGTCGAACGCCTTTTTATAGTCTATAAAAGCAGTGTGTATGTTGCGTTGCTTTTCTGAGCCTGCTTAAGTACTACAGAGTCGATGATAAGTTGTTGTTTGCATCGTTGATGGTTTCGAATGCATCCGTTCTGTTCCAGGGCTAATAGGTTATGACTGTCAATATGATTATAGATACGATTTGAAATTGTATTGTAAAAACTGTAGTGCCCAGTATGAGAAATGCTGGGGTTGTTTCAGGATGATGCATTATTTTGGTAAAATGACGGTCCATAGCTTCATGGAGGACCTCAAATTTCTTATGCCAAAATTGTGATTATGGTCAACTCCTGGTCACTTCCAGTTGCTCGTTTCCATAATAAAGCTGCTAACTTCCTCCTTGGTGATAAGAGTCATATTATTATTATTATTATTATTATTATTAATACCTGACATATGCTCACCACCGCTTGTCCTACTGCAATGACTGGTGTCCATGCATGTTGTAATGGCTAGTCCCCATCTTCTTAAAAAGCCCCTTTTAGAAAATTAACAGACCAAAAACGAGTTATAATTGTATAATTTTGGACGCCAGAAATGATAGCCAATCCTTTTGGGCGCTTGTCAAAAACATTAATCAAAACTTCTGGAACAGTTCCTTTCTACCCTTAACTTGTTGTGATGAAATCGTTTCCACGTCTAAAGCAAAAGCTGAACTTTTTGCAAAACAGTTCGCCGCAAATTCTACTTTAACCCCTCCTCTTCACTCACCCCTTTCATTAGTACCAGCTTTGCCATATTAATATACACGAAATTACCTTCAGGATTAAAAAGCTTCCTTTATCCGGAACTTCTCTCGTTATGATTCTTTCTTTCTATTAGGAATAGTGAAGTTTACATATAAAATCGGTATATTTCCTTTACCCGGAACTTTTTCAGTATCTACCTATGCCACACTTTGATTTTTGGGCATAATTTAAAATAAGTTCAATAAGTACTTGTTACATTGACACACACCGCCATTTTGTTACGTCATGTTGAATTCGTACCAGTTTATCCCTATATCACATTTAATTTTTCTGTAAAATTAAAGTCAGTTGAATAAGATTTTTTTCTTTTAAAAAATACCACTGTAGATATGGAGATATACAAAATTTAAAATTAACCTAATAAATAGTTTTTTTAGGCTGATTTTTTAAATATTTTATTAGTCCGCCATTTTGTTTTGCCATCTTATATTCATACCAAAATATTACCAGTGCAAATTTTCAGGTGAATTGGATAATCAGTTTTTTGGCCGCCATCTTATTCCGGCATATTGGATTTTCAGTAAACTTTACCAGGTCATCCCCATATGACCGAAGAAATTGATAAAACTTATTTTTTTGCATTTAAGAACGCTAAGCTTGAAGATATGTAAAACCCCAGAGGGTGATTTTTCACGATTACAAAGATGATGGCCGCCCGCCATTTTGATCTGCCATCTTGAATTGGTATCACAGTTTTACTAGTCTATCTCTATACCACAGTATGGCATATAGTTGAGTAGTTTTTGAGGCTGAGTTTTTAAATATCAATCAATTAATCTATCAAAATATGCTTTATTGTCATTAAAATATAAGAAACATTTGTTGACAAAGCTACATTTCTAAAACTATATGCCGTCAAAAATAATAATAATCATAAATTGACAAACGTTTACATTAGAGAACCCAAGACTAGCTTATAAACAGAGAATGTCGACAATAAATAAAACAATGAATATAGAGATCTTATGGAGAGAGTTCCTAAAAAGTATCATTATAGAATTCCCCCAACTCATAATATCCCTTCTCAGCGAGCAAAATTCTCACAGAATTTAGAAATAGGGAGGTGGTTATAGAATTTCCTACTTTTATAAAGAATGGAGCTACGAGTTAAATATTTTATTAAGTCTCCATTTTGTTCCACTATCTTGGATTCATACCAAAATTTCGCCATTTGATTCCTACATAATACCTGATTCCCATATTATGTCCTTTAATTTTTTACCAAAATTTGAAATCAATCGGGTAAATATTTTTAGCTATGTCGCGAACAGACAGACAGACAGACCGACCGACGGAATTGAGAAAACATGTTTTTCGGCATCTAGGGACCCTCAAACGGAAATATGTGAAAATATCTCGAAGGGTGATTACAAGGGAAGTAATATCTAAGTAGCGTCTAAAAATGTGTATTATTTAGGTTTTTTAGTTTGATTAAATTAATATAAACACATACAAGTATCAATACTTGTTTTATTTATAACCTTAAATCTGCGCTAAGTAAATAAATATTTAAGGTCTGATCCAGTGACGGCTCGTACTCATTGGCGCCTCCTCCATTAGGTCAAATGGTCAAAAATGTTGATATTCCGCATGATGCAATATTAATTTCCTTAGACGTAAAAAATTTGTTTCCCAGCATACCCCCTAACGAATGCATTAAGTTGGTAAAGAGTTTATTAGACAAAACTTCTCTACCAGCACTAGTAAAGGAGAATCTCGTTTCTCTGCTCTCCACCGTACTGAACCAAATTTTTTTCAAATTTAATGGCTTATTTTTTAGACAGTTAACGGGTCTAGCGATGGGTTCCTGCCTTTCCCCTTTTCTTAGTGAGTTTTTATGAGTGATTTGGAGACAAAGATTATGAAAAGCCGTTTTGCCAACCATCTATTAGCTTACAAGAGGTACGTAGATGATATATGTATCGTGTGGAAAGGAAACAATCAGGAGTTGACCGATTTTTTAAATTTTGTTAACTCCCTTCATAACAAGTCCTAACACTGGAACCTGTGGTGGAAGATAGATCAAAATACAAGAGTTCTAACCACACTACACCACAACTTGTTACGTTCTGGACGCGCGTTTCGCTAACCAAGTTAGCATCATCAGCAGATGATATAAACTAAAGTAACTTATCCTAACCGAGACTATTTATAGGTAAATGTGGTCACACTTGGTTGCACCCGACTGCACCGTTGTCAAGTAAACAATA
Source organism: Kuschelorhynchus macadamiae (assembly GCA_030620095.1). Taxonomy (NCBI): domain Eukaryota; kingdom Metazoa; phylum Arthropoda; class Insecta; order Coleoptera; family Curculionidae; genus Kuschelorhynchus; species Kuschelorhynchus macadamiae. Next base: position 951,706 of record JAUTXW010001557.1, read on the forward strand.
GAGGGGACTATAGGGAATAGGCCCTCTGTCTTTATTTAGTGCTTTCTTACCACATTTAACTATTTCTATACTCTCAAATGCATCCGATAAATTAGTAAATTTTCTATACTGATACTGATAGATATATAACATCCGACTCATTTCATTGCCGTCAACACAAAATGGTAGCATTCCATTTCTTAACTCACAGGTTAGTCAATTTTCTACTAAGTAAAGAACGTTTTAACAATAAAATGAATCGGACTAAAAATATAGCTAAAAGTAATGGATATAATGATAATTTTGTACATAAACTAGTAAATAGACATAAGCATAAGAAAATGTTAAAAGATGCCACTACTCTTCAAATACCTGAGGCTTCGAATAAATTCATACTAATCCCATATGATCCCAGATATACGAGAGGTCTAGAAAAAGTATTTAAAAACGTAGGTTTTAGAGTAGCCTACAAAACGGAGAATAGTTTGAAAAATCTCATTGGAAACCCCAAAGACAAAGTCGACTTGAGGGAGAGGAGTGGCATCTATGAAATTAGCTGTAATGACTGCGATCTAAAATATGTTGGGCAAACTAAACGCTCCATAAACATTCGTTTTAAAGAACACATGGCACATTTAAGATACGGAAGAACAGAAAAGTCAAGCGTTGCCCAACATGCTTTGGAAAACAATCACCGAATAGGAATAAATAATCTTAAGTTGATTAAAAATGTATCTAATAATAGATTATTGAATGCATTTGAGAGTATAGAAATAGTTAAATGTGGTAAGAAAGCACTAAATAAAGACAGAGGGCCTATTCCCTATAGTCCCCTCTATTGTTTACTTGACAACGGTGCAGTCGGGTGCAACCAAGTGTGACTACATTTACCTATAAATATTCTCGGTTAGAATAAGTTACTTTAGTTTATATCATCTGCTGATGATGCTAACTTGGTTAGCGAAACGCGCGTCCAGAACGTAACAAGTTGTGGTGCAGTGTGGTTAGAACTCTTGCATTTTGATCCCTTCATAACAAAATAGAGTTTACTCTGGAGATGGAGAATGAGGGTAGATTAACTTTCTTAGATTTAGTGTTAATCAGGAACAATACCAAAATAGAATTTGAAATATACAGAAAAACATCGTCTACAGATAACGTTATTCAATTTAGTTCCATTTCTCCTCACTCACACAAGTTTGCAGCCTTCAACTCATTTTCTACCGGTTGTTCAAAATACCTCTTTCAAGGGAAGCTTTCAATCAGGAATTGCAGATTATAAAACAAATTGCTTTCAACAACGGTTTTCCTATCCACTCCATCAATAGACTTTATTTTAAGTTTTTCAATAAATACAAACTTTCCTTTAATATTATTCACTCTAAACCAACACTTAAAAAATGCTTCAAAGGTTTAACATTTTTTGGTAATATTTCAATGCAGGTGGCGAAGTTTTTCAAACATTTAGATGTCTCAATTGCTTTTAAAACAATGAACTCACTTAAGAGACATCTAGTAATGACCAAAGATAAGACCGAACATCTCTCAAAATCAGGGGTGTACTCATTAGGCTTTGGAGATTGTTCTGCAGTATATGTCGGACAATCAGGGAGAAGGATTTCCACTAGGGTCCGGGAACATTTTAGCCTTTTCGATAAATATAAAAACACTGATATCACCGAGACAAAGTCGGTTTTTGCTAACAACTGGACACCATTTTTCTATAGCAAACAATGGTAAGATAATACACGAGTGTCCAAAGAGTAAAAAACTGGATTTGTTAGAGAAGATGAAAATTACAAGAGCTAAGAGAAGCCCAGTTTTGCATTGTGTTAATGATGTCTTCAATTTCGAACCCCAACTAATTTTTAATAATCTTGGTACTAATGATTAATCGGCAGGAAGATAATGTATAGACTTTTCATTGGACCTGCTGGTAGAGTGGTGGTCAGTATCTCGGTGTATCACGCCGGAGGCTCGGGTTCGATTCTTGGGTATATCAATAACTTTTTTTATATTTTTTATTTATATATTTTTATTTGATTCAATTTTTATCTGCGCGTGTCAATACCTTAGTTTCTTAACCTCATCTTAGTGTGTATTTTAACATGTGACGTTATAGTTCTTTGATTTGTTCTTGTCATTTTATTTAATGTCGAAGGTTTGTTTGAATTTTGTATATTTATAGTGATAGTTTTTGATTGTTATATTAATTGTAGGTCTGATGATGCCTGAAAAGGCGAAACACGTGTAACCGCATTATACTCTTTTTGACTGAGACCGAGACTTTGTGTCTTATTTCTAGTTTAGTCATCCATAGATAGAGAATTGATGTAAATATAAACAATGAAATTATTAAATTTGCTGCAGGAAAAAAATTGGACATTATTCTATAACTATTTATTAGAGGCTGTTTTTTTTTCGCTTATGCCACAACAAGTATGATAAAAAAATATGGGTATTTATGTTGTTCTCATACCATTTATAATAAAATATATTAACAAACTTTTTTTTTAAATTAAATTTCCTAAAATCGCCCTTGAGGCCACTGTGGTGTTAATTAGTGCCGTGTCCAAAATCTGGTCAAATACTAGTCTTCTTTTTTTCCGTTTATTTCTTCAACGATAACACAGGGGTTGCCCCAAATACGAGGAGTATGGGAAAAAATCTTAATTGACTCTAGTTTCTGAGATAAAAAAAAGTGTCATATAAATTAAAACAAAAAAAAAATAAAATTATTTATATTGAATATCTATATTTTGAATGCCACCAGCTATTTTATTATGTTATATTAAATTAAAACTAAGCCAATAAAACTGAAATACTAAAAAAAGTTAGTTGAAACGTTTGGTATATGACCGTCTCTTGTATCTTTGTTCTGGGCAATCCCTTTGTAACGTCCAGCAGTAATCCGCCATCATATGACGATCCCACCGGCCTTGGTATCTTTCTTCCATTATTTTTATATCCTGATGGAACCGCTCTCCTTGTTCTTCGCTGTAATCGCCCAAGTTATCCGGGAATCGATCCAAATGGCTATGCAAGAAATGAATTTTTATACTCATGTTAGCTCCTAGTTTTTCAAAAGTTTTTAACATCTGTGTGACAATTTCGCAATATTCTGCTGCCTTGTGATTACCCAAAAAGTTTTTGACAACAGATACAAAGCTTTTCCATGCTTCTGCTTCGACCTCATTCATGTGATTTAAAAAGTTCTTGTCTTTTATAAGATTGCGGATTTGGGGACCATCAAAGATACCTGCTTTTAATTTCTCCATGCTAAGGCTTGGAAATGTTTGACAAATATATTTAAAACAATCACCATTTTTATCCAGAGCTTTAACGAACTGTTTCATGAGCCCAAGTTTAATATGAAGTGGCGGAAGAATGATTTTTTCCCGGCTAATTAGGGGTTCGTGAATAATATTGGCATTCCCAACAGTCATATTTTCTCTACGGCCAGTCCTTTCTAGTCCAGTGCTCTTGCTTTGCCCGACTATCCCATAAACAGAGAAAACAGGGGTATTTAGTATACCCACCTTGTTGACCTAATAAAAAGTTCACCATTTTTAAATCCACACATACAGACCACTGATGTTGTACAAACAAAATTTTCTATAAAACCAGTTTAATGTTTTGGTATTCCTCTTTAAGTTTGGTAGAGTGACCTATCGGGATTGAAGCTAATCTATTTCCATTGTGCAGTAAAACACATTTTAGACTTCTTTTAGAACTGTCTATAAAAAGCCGCCAATCTTCTGGTCGGTATTCGGAAAGATCCATTAAATGTAGAAGTCTTGATGCAAGAAGCTCTGCTGATTTCTTAGACAAATTTAAATCTCGAATCAAGTCATTTAACTCTCCTTGTGAAAAACCCCTCACCGTTGCAGTTGCACTATAATATTGAATTCACTTTCACTGTCGCTGTCACTTTGAATGTCCATCATTTCGACATCATCATAAGTAACGTTTGACAAGGTACTAAATATCGGCACTGGCAATGAGTCACTATGCAACACGGGTGATTTAGCCGACTGTATATTTGGAAAAACCCAAGTACGCTTTTTATATTTATTCATACCTTTTATATTCACGGCACAAAAGTAACAATCATCAACATGATTTGATGGCTCACACCACGTCATCGGCACCCCAAATGGAAGTCCTTTGCGTCCCCCTTGAGTCCAGTAGCGAAGTGACTCTACACAAGATTTACAAACTTTATGAGGCACCCACCATTTATCCTGCTGTCCAAGATACTTGCCAAAATATGCTTGGTATGCTTGTTTTACAAAACCGTTAATGTTTCTTTGCTGTTTTTCTTGACAGAATTTTCCACATATGTAGCAAAATTTGTCGGGATGGTTCACACAACTCTTGCGTGAAGAATTCATTGTTATTTTTAAATTTAACACCAACTTAAACGACTTAATTGATATAGTAGCAATTAAAAATACGTTCTTTTGAAAAATTCAGACAGTGACAAAAAAGCACTTGATATCTAATAAAATAATTTTAAACTGACTGAAATGTCACTGTCAAAAAAGATTTGTGCACTCGATTTTATTTCATGGCCCGCTTAGATGCGATAAGTAAAGTCGCCGCGAAGGCAACAAATAAACACTTTTTGTTGCATAGAATAAAAGGCGTTATCGCTAACTGTAAACGAAAGTAGAGTCAATTTAAACAAACAAAATATGTAGTTAGGACTTATTGTGTTTAATGTCACTAAATTTACTACAAAAACTAATGCCGCAGAAAAAAGTTTTTTTTTTGTTCCCCAGTGTAATTAGGTAGGCACCAACCTATATATAGCAGATCTAGGCTAGAGTATAAATTTAATAAATAATAAAAAAATGTTAGTAAAACACCCTAGTCAGTCAATCTAATTTTTTGATATTAATGTATCTTGCCAAGTGAAAGTTACATACACAGCCAAAAAAGTATATTGTCCAGCAAGAAACACGATGCGGCCGGCCGATTTATAAAACAAATTGCAAATGATATTTTAAATTATTCACTGCACATTTCGTCGCCACATTTATACGTTTTTCGGGGTCCTCTTCTATTTTCTGTCAGTCATAAGACTATTACAGCTGTTGGGTCTTCGAAGTGAGCTTCAATTGGGTGGGTGAAAGAAAAATGAACTCATGGGGGAGAAGGGGGGAATGGGAAACTTAACCTAAATTGCTAATCTTGCAAGAAGTCTAGGGGTAGTTTGAATTTATGATTTGGCCGAGCTTTGACCTGTGACTGTTTTACTAGGTTATTGTTTGTTGATCTGATTTTTTTGAAATAATTGAAGTTCAGTTTGTAAATAAAGTCTTTTAGAGGTTCCATTTTTAAATCCCTATGTAATATGATCGATCTAACAAAATATCCTCCATTTAATATGTTCGTAAGTGTAATATTTTGTACTGATTGTAAACGTGTGGTTTGATTTGGATGATGAATGCCCCATGTCGGGCTGCCGTATGTTAGTATGGGTCTAATATAAGCTTTGTAAAGAAGAGTTTTAACTCTATTGTTTAATTTGCTACGCTTACCTAATAGAGGGTATAGTAGCCCGTATATTTTTTTTGCTCTTTTGATAGTATAGGTAGTATTTTTTGACCATCTAAGACGTTTGTCTAGAATCAGTCCGAGGTATTTAGCTTGATCTTTCCAGGGAATATCGTTATTACCAATTTTGATTTTGTTTAGAGTGAGAGGTTTATACGTTTGAGTAAAGAAAACCGCTTGTGTCTTGATGGGGTTAATGGTGATTTTCCATTTAAGCATCCAATTCTGGATTTCATTTATGTGAACTTGTAGCCTAGATATCAACAGGTCTTTCCTCTTTTTAGAAGATGTGACCGCCGTATCATCAGCAAATAAATATAATTTAGAGTGATTATTTTTTGGAATATCAGCTGTAAATAGATTAAATAAAATTGGGGATAAAGAGGAGCCTTGAGGGACTCCTGCACGAATAGCCCTATTTGGTAAAAAGGCTTTAATTGTCTTAGTTAGATGAGCAGAGATGCCCGCTCTGATTAGCTTTAGTACAAATCCGTTATGCCAGGTTTTATCAAAAGCACTTTTAACATCCAGGAAAATGGCCCCTATTAAAGGCTTTTAATATATCGCTCGCAAGTCTGGTAGTTTGATTGATAGTGCCGGTGGAGGTTCTGAAGCCGAATTGCTCCTCAGGGAGTATATTCTTTTCCAGAACCTTCCCCTGCAATTTATCAAGGATAACTTTTTCAGCTATTTTTTTATTTTATACGTGTAACATGGAGTGAAAATTACTAATATAATATATTAACCATCATTAGTCATGACTAATGTGAAGAATTAACAAATTAATTTAATAATAATTAATTAAATAAGTAGTATAATTTTATAATAACATAATAATTACAATTTTTCGTGAAATTTAATATAAAAATATGGTCACAATGGTATAAAAAGTTACAGAGTAGTAGTAGATCTGCCTTTATTTTTTTAAAATTTAACAACACTGATAAATTAACATGTGAGACTATAGTAACTCCATTAGTCAATATTTTAAATCAAGGCAAATATTTTTGTTTATATTTATGTGTAGCGAAGTGCCGCCACTGGCCGGGCAAATATACACCGCTGGTCCATTTGAAGTGAACATCCATCGGGCAGTCATCCCCGCCTACTTTTTACTTATATCTGCGTTCATTACCGGCGATTTGTATGCCAGAGCCGTTTGGTGCTTATATGGATAGGGGCAGCCATCGTATGTCCACTTGCTTTTTTACCAGCCTTCTATTTCCGCTAAAGATATTTCAAATGGATACGGCTCAACTGACAATACGATTTATTGTTTTATGACTGATTGTAAGTAATGTCTATGTGCGATTAAAATGAAGGTATGTTTCAATGTTTCACTTAATCTTTATGGTCTTTTTGCCTTAGTCTTCGCTACTTATTTACCTTTTTATGACAATCTCGAGTCTGGGCTTCAGTCTCGTCCGTTGATAGAAAGTTCGTTGTTTTTTTGGACACTTTTTCTTTGATGGTTCGATTGTTTTTATTCGACGTTAGAAGACGCGTTTAATAATATGCAGGATCTCCCTTAATTTCATGCTGATAATTTTATTGAAGATTTGATTCTTTGAATAATTTTAAGTATTAAAGTTCATATGCATACAGAATTATTTATTCATTGCGAATCGTCTATTAGAAAATCTCGCGAATTACAAAAAAATATATTTAGTACCAGAGCTGTCACAAGTGCCGACAAAAAGTATTTGAAGTATCAAGTAACTCTTAACTGTACTTCTTTTTTGTCATGTAGAGTAAGTCAAGTACTTTGTTCAGTATTTCAAATACTTTTATAAGTATTTGAAATACAAATTGCAATTGAAGTATTAAAAGGTATTTCAAGTGCCAATATTTTTATGAAAAAACGACAAATACTTTTTAAATTGGTGAATCTTATTTAATTTTTTTAAATATGCTTTTCAAACTAATCAGAAACAACCAGCAAACTGTCAGGTAACCGTATAAATTAAGTCCAAATGGTTTGTGATTCTTATTTATTAAAGGCTTATTTTGATACCGGGTAACAGTGACTTTATTGTACTTATAGATTATTCGTTTCTTATTACTTATATGAACTTTTTTATTTAAATGAAGTTTTTCTACGGTTTATTTTTAGTTTGGACGAGAAATAATTTCTTGATAGATCTCAACTCTACTGAGAGACGACAATGCTGGGATCCCGTTGAAGGCTTTTTTATTTTCCGTTTGTTGAATATGCTATTTTGCCTATTTTTAATCTATTAGCCACTATGAAAATATAATGCAAATATATCCAATAGCCGATCTTCGGTTTGTTTTTCGACAGAGTTCAACAACTTGCATGAGTAGAGTAAAATAAAAAAAATCGGTAAATTCCTTTACCCGGAACTTCCCTCGTTATGAATTATAACTTTTATTGGGAAGAGTGAAGTGTGATCCAGTGGCGGCTCGCGGGTGAAAAAGTAAGTGAAGTGCAAATGAAGCAAGAAAATATCGCAATAATTTTTTTTCTACAATTTTTTTATATTTGGAGGGGGTAGAATATTTTTTTATGACTTACCTAAATTTTGTATACTAAATCAATTCTCCTATCCTTCATAGCAGCAAATTTATTTATAACATCCTCATAAAATGGATGAGTTGCCCTAATCTCCTCCAGAAATTCATTTTGAATTGAAATATTGCCAAGAGAATAAGTCTTTCTTGAAATATTGTATTTGTTAAATAAGTTTTTACACATTTAAAGCAAGAAAAACTTCTTTCCACTCAAGCACTTGTCGACGGTATTGTCAAAATAAGGGAAAACAATTTATATGCTTCGGTAAAAATATATTTATTTTTATTAATTTTTTTCACTTGCTCTTGCAGCGATATATTCCAATTACTCTCACTGGCAAAAATAAGACCAAGCTCATTATTAAGTCGTTGACTTTTTGAAAATATTTCCCCATATAACTGTAAAAAAAACAGTCGGAAAATTTAAACTATATTCGGAACATTTAGCAGAACCTGCCAAACATAAAAATGTAAGTTTTTCACAGTCTTGAAATCTTAGTGTCATTTCCATTAAAATATGGTCCAATATTTCATAAAAAAGGGTTCTATACTAGCCCTAATTTCTTCAGGTGAAAGCTTAGCAAGCTCACGTTTGTAATGATTTATTTCTGTAATAGAATTTGCATTATCAAACATGGTGTTAAAAAAATGTTCATTTCTTTTTTTGCAGAGCGCCTCACGACAGCGTTTTATATTGGATATGCAAAAATGAATGTCAAGCGATTTTTTTTGAAGAACGTCAAATAGCATGTCCGTCATTGAGAAAATGTCATTAAACAGTAGTGCCAAAAACGTGAATTCAATTCAATTCAATTTCATCAGATTTGTCACAGTTTGTAATAAATTCAAAAACGTCTTTTAGTTTATTCCAGTCTTGAACAATCACATTTACTAACTTCTGCCACCGCAAACTGAACTACACGTGGGTGTAGTGTACTGCTCCTGCAATTCACCGAGAGCGTGGTATGGCGCTGTGCTCGACGTCATCGGATACGCGTTGTCATGGCAACATAGTAGGAAAATCGTGAACTAATCATAGCACCTCCAGCAAAGTTAAAGCGGTTTGCGCCACTGTTATAGTTGTTATAATAAAGTTCGATTGAAAGTTTTAAGAAGACATGCCACCAACGGTGAAGTAAAATATTTATTCGAGATGTACAGTTTATTTTTTACCAATTAGGTGAATTAATGAATGTAAAAACTAAAATTTTAAGAGATATATAATAAATATAGTCAGATGTTTGCTTGTTTATTTTTTCCTGGTGAAGTAGCACTTCACCTACTTCACCTCAATAGCCGCCACTGGTGTGATCCAAGTTAGTACAGTACATAGTCACAGTATATATGTGTTAATATACTGTCTCTTCATTTTTATTGGGCGCCATTTTGTTCCATCATATTGGATTCCTACCAATATGTTTACCATTTTCTTTCTACCTATGCCACACTTGAATTTTGGGCATAATTTAAAATAAATTCAATAAGTATCCCATATTCACATTTAATTTTTCTGCAAAATTTAAAATCAATTTCGCTATCTTAAATTGAAACCCATATTGTCAGTCTTTACCTACTCCGTTGGTCGTCAGATATCCCAGATATTAAGTTTCTGAATGGTTTTCATTAACGATCCTCTTGTTGTTATGTTAGAGTGGTGTATTATTTGGGGATAGGATCTATTAAAAAAAACAATCTCAATTCTCAAATCGATAAGCGGTAGTAAATTATTATTCAAAATTAATTAATTAAAACTAAATTTTTCTTGGTAACCGTTTTCTTTTATAAAGTGTGGATTTTCTGTAGTTCAAAAATGATTATTTTGACGTTTAAAGGAATCTTCGCATGAGAATTTTGCTTCATCAGTCCAAATAATTCTTTTCAGAAAATCTGGATCCTTCTGTGTACGAATTAATAACATTTCGCAAAGTTTTATACCTAAATCATTTTTGGCACTTGTTACTGAAGCATGAGGATAGGCATGAAATACGTCAAAACGTTAATTTCTTGGTTTTCACTAATAGGGTGAAATTGAATTGTTGGAGCCTCCACAGTTCCGAAATTTAAAAAGTTTCCTTCAATTCTAAGAAATTTCCTTGCATTCATTGGCGGCAAATTCGGAAAAATAGTGTTAAATCTTCTGCAGGTTCTTGCAACAATGCTTCGACACTCTCCGTTAATATAAAACAAATTTAAAATTTCCACATTTGAGTCTGCGATATCTAGTTTTATTTTTGTAGTTACAACCCGCAAACTTCCTTCCAGAAGTGCGTCTGTAACTCTCGACCTTCTTTTAACTTTACATTCTTCATACGGGAAAACAGCTGCTCGCACACATATGTGGTCCCAAACAGAGACATTAATTTCTGGGCATGTTTTCGGATTTCAGGAAGCGAGTTTTGATCGACATATTTTGAATAAAAATCAAGAAGACCTATGTCGAACTTGTCTTTCAGTTCCGAATTACACTGCAAACTGATAAGCTCCATCTGACAATTTCCTGGCATGTCTTCGACGGATACACTGAATGGTCGGGCAGACTGATGTAATTTTCATTATCTCTGAAGTCAGAAAACCTTGATTGGAACTCTTTTTTGAGTAAATCTAGTGCTGCGATATATTTATCTACATCTGTACATTCGCAACTCTTAAGTTTAGGAAAGTGTAAACTCTTTTTTTCAACAATTGATTTTTCCATAAATCCAGTTTAAACTCAAAAGCCTTCACACTGTCAAGTAGGTTGTTGACGAGAGTTTCTTTTCCTTGTAGTTTGGTGTTCAAGTCATTGAGGTGTAGCGTGATGTCCTGAGAAATCCAAAGTCGCGCAGCCAGTCAGGGTCACTAAAGTAAAAAAGTGGTTTTCCTTTGGTTTCTATCAGGGAGGCAATTTCCTTCTTGAGTTCAAAAACTCTCAGTCTCGAACATCAGAAAAATATGTCGCATCACCATATTCGGCATTAACTTCGTGTAAAAAATTTTGGACTGTGGTTGAGGCCGTGTGATTTAATGAAGTTCACAGTTTTTACGACCACTTTCATCATCTCGTCAATATTTGTGGATTTTGCGCAAAGATTTTGTTGATGAACGATACAATGGAATGGTAATGCATCAAAAAAACATCTTTCTGCTGTTTTTTCATCAAACCCACGAGCCCTTCATTTTTTCCTACCGTGGATGGTGCATCGTCAACTGCAGAAAGGTTTGTCAATTTCCAGTTATATCGTCTCAGTACTGTCATCAAACACTTATAAATATCGGATCCTTTTGTAGTTCCTTTAATCGGAAAAAGGGCAGCCATCTCTTCAGTGATTTCAAAATTATTATCAATACCCCGAATAAATATGGCTAATTGAGCGGCATCGGTTAAATCTGTGCTTTCGTCGAGCGCAAGAGAATAGTATACAAACTTCGATGCACGTTCTTTCAGTGAATTTTCAATGTCTGCCGCTAATTTTTCGATTCTTCTGGCGACTGTAACACCGGACAAACTAACTTAAGAAAAAAGTTGTTTTTGAAACAGGAACAATACTTCAGCGGCGGCCGTCATACATTCCTTGATAAATTCGCCATCAGTAAAAGGTTTTGATTTCAAAGCTATATTTTCTTTTGAAAACTATCTTGCTGCCGTTAAAGCTGACTTTTTAGAGCTCTCTAGAGACTTTGTGGCATGCTTTGTATCGTAATGTCTTTTTAAGTTGTATTCTTTCAAGGCTGAGAGGGATTCTTGACGCACCAAACAGAAGGGTTTTTGAATAACACTAATGAACAAGTACAACTCAGTCCACTTTTCTTGAAATATGCGTTTTTCTTCACTAATTTTTCGTTTTTTACTCGAAGTAGAAGCCATTTTTAATGTCAAGGTAGAAGAAACGAGTTTAATTCAACGATAAAAATCTTTACAATACTAAACTTGCGCGACTGCACGCCACCATACATTATCCGTCTTACATGCGTCAAAAAACACTGTACTCAACTCACTATAATCACTTATGGCACAGGTAGCAACTTCACTGTTAGTTGGCACTCTTTCGTTTATATCGCTTTGTTCGCTCTTAGAATTAGAACTGGCCGCTGGCGTGTGATGCCGGCTTTATATAGTCCGAGCGCGTCAACTTTGAATCTCTCGAAATTTCGAGCGGCTTCGAGACTGGACTAGTAGTTCCCTCTAGTAGTGGATAATTTCTTGAATCATTAGAAAGATTCAATAGACATGCGAAGCCATCTAGTAGCCTTGTGGGTAGTCGTGATCGGGACTTCACAGAGTGGATATCTTCTAACTAGGTGGCGCTAGCGTCCTCGGAGTGTCATTCGCAGGCTCGGCACAATACAATAATTTCTTTAGCCTTTGGGAGGCGCAGGAAATTAGAAGGCGGGCCGTGGGTTGAAGACCCTTGTTTTAGATCTTTAATGTCTTGTCGGATATTATAGTAATTATTTATGAAATCGCTTATAAATCGAAAGCGGTTCAAAATAGGTATATATAAACACCTTATATTAAAAAAAAAGTTTGTCCACTTTAGTCAATGCTTCAATAATATACAGGGGTTCGATTTAAAAAAGTCACTTGTGATCAAAATTATAAAATCTGTTCGTTTTTAAAATAAAAAAAATGAAAAAACTTCTTCAGCAACTAACATAATTAGTAAATTGTCCAGTAACTTATGAAAAAAGTATAAATCATTGTATATCGTTATATATATATTTTTTGTAAAACAAGCAGTAAAATGAAAAAAAAAATAGGGACAGATATTAATCGGCACAGCCAGTAGCACAAGATGAATCCTGTTTTTACATTAAGAAACAAGCGTAAATGGCAAAAAATAAAACATTAAATACCGATAAACAATTTCTAATATTTATGATACCATTTTCGTTACAAATATCCACGTCTAAGCCAGTGCTAATTGCTCTAATTAATGAGCCTAATTATCCTGAGTAGATACAGAAATATTCACAGCGGTGTGAATATTAGCCACATCGTGGGGTTTCTCAACGTTACCTTTTTGTAAACTTAGACATGTTAAATCGATTTCAACACGTGATCATTTTTGCTCTTGTTTTATAGCCTTTTGGTTGCTCCGATGGTCAGTGGCGAATCCAAGAGAAAATAGTAGGCTTTTGGCGGATTTAGCATTTATGAGGCCATAGAAGCAGTATAACTTAAAGGACCCTATCTAAATTAAATTTTCTCCTAATTACGCGCTCACTGAAATGATTATTCTCTAGTGAAAATGACAATTGTCGTTGTGAATTATAGTACAAGGTTGAAGAACGCAGCAAAAAAAAAACGGTTAAATTTCCTCGTTATGAATTTTCCACCTTATTAGGAATAGAGAAGTGTAACCCAATTTAGTTCGAAACATAGTTATTTAGTAATCTATACTAATATATAAAAGACTTAGTTGACTGACTCACTGACTGACTTACTCATCACGCTTCTGCTCAAACTGCTTGAGGTAAAAGGCTGAATTTTGGCATACAGGTTGATTTTAGGGTGTAGAGGTTCGATAACAGGAAAACTCAAATTCCAAGGGGGTGAAACTACCCCTTAAATATTACAATATTTTTTATTTAAAAAACAGTTTTTCGGAAAAACGATGAACACGTGTTTTTTAATTTATTTTTTTACATATTTTAAAATTTTTTAAAACATTCATACAGGGTGTTCAAAGGGGTGAAACCACCACTTAAATAATACAATATTTTTTATTTAAAAACCGGTTTGTTTTTCGAAAACACGCTTGAACACGTGTTTTTTAATTTATTTGTTTACATATTTTAGGATACAAAATTCATACAATGTGTCCAAAGGGGTAAAACCATCAAAACTGTTAGTTATTCGGAAAACGCTTGAACATAATATGCTTTATATTTTATTTTTTTTTAAAACCCAGACAGGGTGTCTAAGGGGCTGAAACCACCCCTTTAATATTATATTTTTTATTTAAAAAACGGTTAGTTATTCGAAAAAACACTTGAACACGTGCTTTGTATTTTATTTTATTACATATTTTAAGATTTTTTTAAAATTCATACAGGGTTTTTGAAAAATTAATTTTTGCGATCTTTCTCAAACCGTTTGCCGTAGAAAACTAAGCTTATGCAAACCGCTTGATTTTAGAGCGCAGAGACTCGATAAGAAGGTATTCTTCGAAACTCAATTTCCAAGGGGGTGAAACTACCCCTTAAATGTTTATAGTAGACTCGAAAGTTGTCAAAATAAAACCGCTTCTTGGTTTAAAGAACGAGCTATATTAACTCCAAAAAATAGCACAGCAGATGAAATAAAATCTAGCTTTATTGGACAAAATTACTGTTCTACAATTAACATACTACTCTATAGATATAGTTATAGATCAAGAAAATGCGGTTAATTATCCTGTCGAGTTGCTCTCTAAACCCTCCAGGAATCCCTCCTCATGAGTTAACTTTAAAAGTGGAGGCACCAGTGATGAAATTGTGTAATGGAACTCGGATACAGGTTAAGACATTACAAAACAATGTAACACAGTCTACTATTATTTCTGGCCCTGGTCTGGGAAAAACAGTTTTTATACCACGTATCCCTTAAATTCTGTCAGACTATCCTTTTCAGTTTAAACGTGTACAGTTTCCTTTAAAGCTTTGTTTCGCCATGACAACTAGCAAAGCTCAAGGGCAATCCTTAAGTAGAGCTGGAATAGACCTGCGCTACGATTGTTTGTCCCATGGTCAACTCTATGTTGCATGCTCTAGAGTAAGTTCGCGTAGTAGCTTGGCTATTTTACAGCGAGAGAATGAAACAACAAACGTGATTTATAAAGAGGCACTCAAATGAGGCGATTTAAGTACCTCTTTATATCATTTTCATTATAGTAATATACGCAAACGAAGTCGCGGGTACCCGCTAGTAAGACATATTTTTGTATTGAGCGCCATTTTGTTCCGTCGTGTTAAATTCGTACCAGCTTGTCTCTATATCGCATTTAATTTTTCTGCGAAACTAAATGTCGGTTGAATAAGAAGATTTTTTTACGTTGATTTTTTATACATAGTATTTGGCCGTCATTTTTTTCCCCCATCTTGAATTTGTACCACAAATTTACTACTTTATCTCTATACCACATTGAATGTTTGCACACAATTTGAAATTAATCTAGGAAATAGTTCTTTCAGGCTGATTTTTTAAACATATTATTAGACTGCCATTTTGTTTTGCTATCTTGATTCATACCAAAATGTTAACTGTTCATTTCTGACCCTTAATTTTTTATCAAAATTTGACTGGTAATTTTTTAACTATGCCTCGAACAGACAGACCGACAAAATTGAGAAAACGTGTTTTTCATCCTGAAATTGTAAAAATCTGAAAAATACTCTTTTACGAGGGAAGTAATAATGCCTTGTTTTAAGAAATCATTGTAAAAACATAAACAAGGTCGCTGATATGTATACATATGTTTGATTATTACCGATACAAAGTAATTCAATTAGGTACCAATTACTGCCCGATGAAAAGTATTTGTCAAGTTCCAATTACCTTATATTTTAAAAAGTAATTGAAGTATCAATTACTCCTCCAAAATAATTGAATTGTTTGCAGTAAAGTAATTCAAGTATTTTTTTTTTGGTAATTCAGTTACTTTTTGTAAGTGAAATACTTGAAAAGTGATTGAAGACCCGAAATGTGATTCAATTGCAGAAAATGTAATTGAAGCCACTAAAAGCCATTTAATTACTTTATGTATTTTAAAAATACATTGAAGTAGGAGTTATTGAACTGAATTTTTTCCAGTAAAAGTCATTGAAATACTTGGAAAGAAATACTGGGTGACCATTGCAGAAAATGTAATTGTAATGTAATTGACCATTCGAAAAGTACCACCCCCTTAACTTTCTTGCTTTACGTTGTAGAAAAAAATGTTGTAGATGTAGATGTAGAGAAGTTGTAGGATTTCATTTCTATTTTTTTAGTAACATATATAATATAAGTTTTATTTTCTTAAATATAATGCCCTGTATATCATAACATTTTTTGATTCTACGGGAAAATATATGCATATTTAATGTACCATGGCCTATACTTAAATTCAATTTTTTCTGAAATATGAACGTTTAAAGCTTGTCATTTTGAGCCCTTTGCAATGTTATAAAATCTAAACGGTTTGAATTTAGGCGAAACGATTTGTACTTTACCGTCTAAGATTTTAATTACCTGATATCTATTTCCGATTCTAGACCAGAAATTGAAAATTAAATTGATTCTAAGTGATAGATAATTAAAAACTAAGATAGAATAGTAGAAACCATTTATATTTTAGAGCATGTAAAAGCTTATAGTATCCAAATTCAAACGTCAATATTTCAGAAAAAATTAAACTTCCTCCTATAATCCAGAAATGTAATAATATACATGTTATTCCATTAAAAAAACACAACTTTGAGTAGAAATGTTTTATTGCGACACCCTGTATATATCAAAATATGTCATTAAAAAAATATAAATTAAATCCTAAAACTGTTGTACTTAACATTTTTTTCTACAACGTAAAACAAAATAGTTAATTTTCCATTAGTTATTTCTTCGATCTTTCTGTTTCATATTTTTTGGGAGAGGAAATTAGTATAAGGGTAAAAAATATGTACAGGATGTATCACATAAATTGGGTATGTTTGGCTTTGAATAAACTGACTGACTAACTGAAAAGCATAGCTGTCACATGTTGGAAAATGGAAATGGAAAAGTTTAATCAGTCAGCTGACCTGAATTTAAGCTGAAATACACGGTCTGCATATTATTTCCATAAGGTTCATCCCGGACTTTTGGTACGTATAACAGGGGGGGGATGCAGCCGCTTCCCTAAAAAAATGGGGAGCGAATCGCCCTCACCCTGACCCGTGCCTAAGTCAGAATTGCTTAATCATTTATAATTTTTTTTGTAAGAAATTATACAAGCTCCCCATCACATCTAATAACGGAGAAAAAATTAGATGATACGCATTACTAATGACTACTGACTTGACAGATGGGCATCATGATATTATAATAGATCAAGTTATTGTATATTACACATTTTCACCCATATAAGTCTTTGGTTTCCCAAAAAATCTAAACGCATATCACTTTTCTGATAAATATGTGCCTGGAGCCTCGAAAATTAATTAGACGCTTTTTAAAATATTACAATTTTAAAAACATTATCAAAATTTCTCCTACAAATTTAAAAAAGACTTACTTGAAAGGCTGACAATGGTTTATTTTGAAATTATTGATTTTCTAGACCTTACATTGTTTTATATTAGGTTGAATGGCTTTTTTTTTAAGTTAGCAAGCAAAAATTATTCTTTGAAAGCTGTTAGAGATGGTTACTGCAAATCCATGAAAGTTTATTAATTGAAGTTAACGTTAGACAAAATGATAAGTGTTTAAATTTAAACCTATGTTTCAGAATCGTTAATCTGTTTAGCTCAGTTTATACAGCGTGTAACAAAAGTAAGGTACCGCTTACCTAAATGTAATGAAAATATGTACACTTAGGTATGAAATTATGCCTGATCTAATGAAGAGTTCCGCATTGCTTCCAAGTTTACTTTTTTTCTGTTATAAAAGGATTTTTTTTAGTGTTACATCCCATATCCACTTTTGAAAATCAACAAAACGAACATTGTCAAACATATCACGTAAAATTTTGTGTGCAGGTATTTTAATAAAAGTTAATACATTAAATTCTGGATATTCGATCCTTATTTTTGCAAAAACTTTCAGAAGAAGTGCTCTTAATAAAAAGTATTGAGAATTTTACGCAGATTTTAAAAAAGTAATATTATATAGGGTATTCTAATAAAAATAATAATTTTCTTTTTATAACAGAAAAACCGTAAACTTGTTAGCAATGAGGAACTCGCCATTGGATCTGGCATAATTTTATTTTATGCTACGGGGGTATCCCCCCTGTCACCCTGATTCCTCCCATTTAACAATCGTCTTCTTCAAAGTAAACTTTTTGGAACTTGTGAGCTGTGAGCTTTTTTGCACCATTGCACCTACTCTGTCGATGCTGTTGGTCGAACTGTGGCGCTAAAAAATAAAACAATCTTGAAATCGCGTCCGGTTAGTGTTCATTATAATTAGATAAAAACCTCCTCTGCGTTGATCTATTTAACTATAAGAAACGATCATGTTAACCGTATCATTAGCCATTTTCATGCCTAGTAAATTTCACGCACGATGGCGTTAAATACTTCTGTTTTCTTGTTTCTTCAATTCCATTAATTCATTCTTATTTTGTAATGGTGAGAATTATGTATTCCGTTGCAAGTCAATTCGATGTTTAATAATATGCAAATGAAAATTATAATCTTATTATACAGGGGAGGGGTTATATGTTTGATAATTTCTATTTTCTTTAATGGTAAATGGCTTGCTCTATTTGTTTTCAAGCTGTATACAGTTTTAATTTAATTGTTTTTTTTTTGTGTTCAGATTATTTCTTGTGTTTAGAATGACAAACAAATTTCTTTTTTGGCTTTTATGCAACGCAATAAAAATATATGTATATAATATATAATTTTAAATTGATTGAAACAAATATTTAAGAAAATTACATATCTCAAATTGTGTTGTTTGTTTCGATTCACAATATAAGGCAGGGATTCTCAATTTTTTTTGCGTTGGGCCTTCCCGGATTATAAAAAATATATTTAGGCCCCATTTTAATTTTTTTTTCATTACCAGGGACGTCCCCAGACCATTGATGTTGGGGATGGCACGAAAGGAAATACCAACTAATTAAAAAGAAGGTCAGGCCTTTTGTATTACTCTAATTCGAATGAATTGATGAGTACATTTAAGACTTCAAATGGATTTTTTTAAATCTGCGAATATATTGGGCGCCACTTAAGATCTCTTTAGGCCTCCCTGGGGAGGCGTGCCCCACTGGTTGGGAAGTCATGATGTAAAGAATATTATTTAAGCAAAAACAAAAAATTGTGTCACATCGCAGTTCTACAAGGGCGTTTATACTGTGTGAACTGGGGACAATGGGCCGTAGTAATTTTATTAAAAAAGAATTGACAATGTAAATAAAACACTTTAAACTGACTGTTATGGCATACAAGAGTCCTAAACCATATCTAGATGGAAATTTCTAACAAAATAGGTTTAGAAGAGGTAAATCATTCATATCTAAATGATCGTTTAAGAGATACTGGGTGTTTTTACGTTTATTAATTTCCATAGACTCCAAAAGTGACAATTTTTTACTTTTGTTTATTGTATGTAATATTCCAAACTTAGTTATTATCTAACAAATATTCGGCGTATGATGAATCTGTTTTATTTTTAATAAAACTTCTTTTATGCACTGCTAATCTCTGTTTAAAAGTTCCCCCAGTCTGGCCTATATACAACACGTTTGGGCAAGATCCACAGTTTAATTTATTATTTGTATTTGTTATTTTTATAAATTTACTTAAATTATTATTTGTTTTAAATGCAATTTTATTGTTCTTTTTACGCAGTATAGAAGCCAACTTTTCTGTAGGTTTACCGATATAAGTAAGGGTAAATTTTAAAGTGTTTTTTAACAGTTTTTTTATCTAAAATATTGTAAATTATTTTCGCATCATATCTATTGTTAACTGCTATTTGTTTAATTAGGTTTGGACAAGTTTATAGGGTTATTAGTTTCTATTTCGACAGCAAATTGTATATTTTTGTGTATGGTATTTAAATCTTTTCAAAATACGTTAAGCTGTCTCATCGCGCCAGTAAATCAGACCCATATATCGTCGACGTATCTATACCAATAGACACATTTTTGAAAGAAAGGGTTTATTTTATTTTTTTCTTCCAAATTAGCAATAAATATTTCAGCCAAGAGTGAACTTGGTCCCATAATAAGCCCTTCGTTGGCTGAAAATAAATCCTCATTAAACTGGAAGTAATTTTGGTTCATGCATATTTTTAAGGCATCTATAATTTCAACTGTCTCTAATGGTGGTATGCTTGGGAAAAGGTTTTTTACATCAAACGATATAAAAATTGAATTATTTATCAATTTAATATTTTTAATTTTATTAATTAAATCAATCGAATTTTTAACAGAATAGGTTGATAAAAATGATTTTGATGATTTGATTTCATCATTTTAAAATTTGTCAGTTTGTTTGACATGTAACCTGACAGTAAAGTTAGATATTTTTATTGAGTTGCGAAAAAGCCAATTTTTTTTTTAATTTAGTTGATTTTTTTTAGTAGAAAAATCTCCTCCAATGTTTTACGTAGCTTCAAGTTTTAGTGTTCCTAGATGGACAAAAAAAATAACAAGGACAATTTATTTAAAAAAAGGCTGTCCTGTTCAAAAAAGGACAGGTGGCAACCCTATCCTCCTGGTTATCCCCAGCTACGTACTCCAAGTATCCTCAGTGAAATCCCCCTCTACTTACTTTCAGAAAGAGCGAAACGAAAATGGAAGAAAGTGTTTTCTCAGTTTTGTTTTCGTAAAAATTTAAATAATTTTTATTAACTTAATAAATAATCAAATATAAAAATATTTTATAAAAAATTGCGGAAACTGGATAATATTTGAACTAAACTAAAATTAAAAATTAATTAAGAAACTGCATGTAGGTGATGAATTTATCAAAAATAGATAGTTTAATTTAGGTTTGCTTAAATTAGGGTTGGTGAAAAAGTATTAAATCGGCAAACTTTATTGGCATAGTCTATGAAAAATACATTATGCCATTTGTTATTTTTCTCCATAAAAAATAGGTTTTATTCCAGGAAACGGAATTTTATGTTTATATTTTATTTTGGTCCAAATCATTATTTTATATACATCTTTGTTCAGTGGCGCTTAATATTACTTTGAACAGGTTGGTAAAACACTTGCTAATGCTAGTGCTTCAAATATAGCTTTTAAATAATTCCCGGTTTGGTCAGTTTTTTAACAACTTTTTATTTAAATACATCACATATCCAGTTTTAG
Source organism: Kuschelorhynchus macadamiae (assembly GCA_030620095.1). Lineage (NCBI taxonomy): Eukaryota > Metazoa > Arthropoda > Insecta > Coleoptera > Curculionidae > Kuschelorhynchus > Kuschelorhynchus macadamiae. The sequence goes on from JAUTXW010001557.1 coordinate 972,747, forward strand.
GACAACCCCTCTTAGTTTTTGTAGATAGTATGATAATAAGAAGTTGAAACATGGGTTATCTTGCGGAACAACAGGTTTTTACCACAATTGTTTGACACGAGATGAAAGCGTGTGCCTTCTTATAAAAAAAAAATCTGTAAGCGGCCTTTACCCCGAAAGGTCCCTCGCCATGAATTCTAAAGATATATTATTGTATTTACCGAATATTTAAAATATTGATTAAATCTCAGATGTATTTTATGTAAGTGAGACAAAATGTGACTTTGGACATTTTCATGCTATTGTTTTTCAAGAATATTTCAATATTTCTTTTTTAATCCCAATAATGTACCGAAGTATTAGCCTTTCTGAAGCTTAGTTTTTCATAATTTAAAATAGTACAGTAATAACTGTAGGAATCTTAGTAAATATTCTTATTCGAGTGTGTAAATAATTGCCAAAAAACCATATTAGACATAGACGCTAACTGAAACTTGTGAATAATTTAAAGTATATATCTTGCAAGATAGACAAGTCAGTTTTACTCAATACATACAAGCGGTAGGACATCTGAACAAATATCGGACAGTACGAAGAGAACGAGGACAGTAACAACATAAAGCATTATAATATTTCTAAAAACCCATTAAGAAAGCATGAAGGAGTAACGTTGTTTACAAATAATATGTATTGGGATTTCCTTCATTTTTAAAAAAATGATCATATTTTATGTATTTGCTGAGTTTATATTGGGAGCAAACGAAAATGCCTTCGAGGTGAAAAATAATTAAGTTAAAAAAGATGAGACTAATCTAAAATTAATCGATAGCATGAAAATTTGGTATATAGTCTTAGAATAAAAAAATCTGCTGACTTTATTGCATAATCGATAAAAAAAATTATGCCATTTGATCTTTTTCTCCATAAAAAAGGAGGTTTTATTCCATGAAATGCAATTTTACGTTTATATTTTATTTTCGTCCAAATTATTATTTTATACACATTTCATATTACTTTGAACAGGTTGGTTAGCAGCTAAAACACTTGTTAGCGTGACTGGTTCAAAAATTGCTTTTAAATAATTCCCGGTTTGGTCAGTTTTTTAACAACTTTTTATTTAAATACATCATATATCCAATGTTAGGACAACCCCTCTTAGTTTTTGTAGATAGTATGATAATAAGAAGTTGAAACATGGGTTATCTTGAGGAACAACAGGTTTTTACCACGATTCTTTGACACGAGACGAAAGCGCGTGCCTTCCTACAAAAAAAATCTCTAAATGGCCTTTACTCCGAAAGGTCCCTCGCCATGAATTCTAAAAATATATTATTATATTTACCGAATATTTAAAATATAGATTAAATCTCAGTTTATATAAGTAACACAAAATGTAACTTTGGCCGTTGTTATGCTATTGAAGAATATATTCTCATTTACTTCCTTTTTAATCCCAATAATGTACCAAAGTATTAGCCTTTTAGAAGCTTAGTTTTTCATAACTTAAAATAGCACAGCGTATTTTTAAATTATTTGTTGTTCTATAAAATAACAACTGTGAATATCTTACTAAATATTCTTATTCGAATGTGGATTAAATATGGCTGGCCATTGACTGTTTAAATAATTGCCAGAAAACCATATTAGACATAAACGCTATAATTGAAACTGTGAATGATTTAAAGTAAAGATATTGCAAGATAAACAAGTCAGTTATGATATGTCTAAAATACCATCAAGAAAGTATGAAAAGGAGTGACGAAAAGGGAGTTGTCAAAAAAAATTATATAGCGATTTCCTTTTTTTCTAAAAAATGATCATATTTTACCTATTTGCTTTTATATTGTGGGCAAACGAAAATGCATTCCATTTAAAAAAAATCAGACATTTAAAATTAACCGATATCGTGGAAGTTTGGTATATAGTCTTAAAATAAAAAAATAGACAAACTTTATTTGCATAGTTTATAAAAAATAAATTTTGCCATTTGTTATTTTTTCCATAAAAAAAGGAAGTTTAAAATTCCAGGAAATGGAATTTTACGCTTATATTTTATTTTCCTCCAAATCATATCCTTTGTTTAATGGCGCTTAATCTTACTTCAAATAGGTTGGTTAGCAACTAAAACTCTTGCTGGCGCTACTGGTTCAAACATTGCTTTTAAATAATTCCCAGTTTGGTCAATTTTTTAACAACTTTTTATTAAATACATCACATATCCAATGTTAGGACAACCTCTCTTAGTTTTTGTAGATAGTATAATAATAAGTTGAAGCATGGGTTATCTTGCGGAATAACAGGTTTTTATCACGATTGTTTCACATGAGAGGAAAGCGCGGGACTTCCTATAAAAAAATATGTAAATAGCCTTTACCCCGAAAGGTTAATTTTAAAGATAGATTATTATTATATTTTCTGTATATTTAAAATATTGATTAAATCTCAGATATATTTTATATAAGTAACCCAAAATCTGACTTTGGACTTTTTCATGCTATTGGTCTTCAAAATTATTTCAGTTACTTCTTTTTTAATCTCAATAATGTTCTCTTTTTGAAGCTTAGTTTCCCATAATTTAAAATAGTACAGCGGCTTTTTACATTATTTGTCGTTCTATAAAATAATTATTAGATTCTAAAAAAATTAGAGATTCGAATTATTAAAAATACATCTTAACGAATTCAATCAGTAATTGGGTAGAATTAAGCAAGGAATCACGTAGTTAGCACATTAAGAAGAGAGAAATCTATTTGTTATAGAAACAAAATTCACAGTAATAAGGGTAATAACAAGAAGATGTGAAAAACTTTGAAATCCTTGGTTAATCCAGAAAAACCTTTGACTGAAATTATATTCTTAAATAATTGCTTAAAAAATTAAACAGTTTCTTCATAAAAAGTATTGAAAATATAGTAAAGTCAAAGTCACCAGGGAAATAATAAGTTTTGCAAAATTACTCATGTGCACAAAAACATCTTAACTACATTTGTTAAAATATCTTTACTTACTTATTAAATATTCTTATTCGAATGTGGATTAAATATGGATAGCAATTGTATGTTTAAATAATTGCCAGAAAACCATATTAGACATAGGCGTTAATTGAAACTTTTGAATAATTTAAGGTAAAAATATGGCAAGATAGACAAGTCGGTTGCTTTTAAATAATTCCCGGTTTGGTCAGTTTTTTAACAACTTTTTGTTTAAATACACCACTTCCAGTTTTAGGACAACCCCTCTTAGTTTTTGTAGATAGTATGATAATGAGAAGAAGTTGAAACACGCGCTATCTTGAGGAACAACAGGTTTTTACCACGATTGTTTGGAATGAGAGGAAAGCGCGTGCCTTCCTATAAAAAAAATCTGTAAATGGCTTTTATCCCTCGCCATGAATTCTAAAGATATATTATTATATATACTGACTTTGGCCGTTGTCATGCTGTTAAAGAGTATTTCATTTACTTCCTTTTTAATCCCAATAATGTACCAAAGTATTAGCCTTTTTGAAGGTTAGTTTCCTATAATTTAAAATAGCACAGCGTTTTTTAAAATTATTTGTTGTTCTGTAAAATAATAATTGTGGGTATCTCACTAAATATTCTTATTCGAATGTGGATTAAACATGATTGGCCATTGATAAGGTAAATAATTGCCAGAAAACCTTAATACACATAGACACTAATTGAAACTACTGAATAATTTAAAGTAAAGATATTGCAAGATAGACAAATCAGTTTTACTCAATACATACAGCATTCTATTAAAAAAATATTTTCTATTTGTTTTGGGCAAGTCAACAGCTGATTCTGTATAGTTTGGAAGCAGAATCATCATAGGAAATTAAAAAAAAAATTAATTTAATTTTAGTAATTTTCTTTTTCCCGGAACATCCCTCGTTCTGAATCTTTCCCTTTATCATGAATAGTTTCGCACGAATGGTAAATAACTGCTGTTGTGTTTATTACGAATGAAGTTTTTTAATAAGTCAGTAGATATGTATCTGAAATTTATATAACTATTATCAATTGCCAATATTGGGCAATAACATCGTTATCGTGTGTAGACTAAATAATATTATTATTGTGTGTAAACTATTATAATTTGGGTTTATGTAGCATGTCCTATGCTTATCATGAGTATTCTTGAGTGAATTTGCAAAAATAAACAAACAACTTAAAATCGGCATTTTAATCTTCAAAAGGACGTAGCTTTCAAACAGTTTAAATTGCGTGAAACGGTTTGCTTTTTTTACCTTTTTATTTTCGTTCCTATTGTTATCGTTTCATATTAACGGTTTGACCTGAAGTATTTAGTAATTGGAAACTGGTGTTAAATGATACGATTATGAAAATTTAAATCATGCAGGACAGTAAAAACGGTTAACGCTAAGTTAAACTACACTAAACTTCTATAACCTTTCAAAACTAAGAAATGCCGATCTGCTGTTTATTGCTTGGAAGTCGCTCAAGATAAGTCAATTATATGTACCTATATAAGAGAATACAATTTCTCGTAGAAACTAAAAATGTAATAACTCACAGGGTTTCACATTTAAGATAAATAAGCGGTATAACCCGAATTTCCAGATTTTCCAATTTTTTTTGTTGACATAAATTGCAGATAAATTAAAATTAGATTTTTCCACAAAAATTAGTTTTGAAAATTCAACAAATAGAAAATATTTTTCGAGGCCGAGACCGAGAGTCTCGTTACCTTGGGCTCGGTGTCGATAGGTCAGTTTCGGTTTCGGCTCGATTCTAATTTGCATGTTTGTATGGAGCCGCCCGTAGGAAGGAAAAAACCAAAATTCGGAAACATCAATACTCGATTAGGAAGTAAACCCAATAATGTTTAGCCATTGGGACATCGTTCGAAGCGCGCCACCTCCAGTGTCCCGCTGCCTGACTTTGTGAGGGGGTGCTGACTCATGTACACACTACATGATATTGAAATATGAGCCATTACCCAACCTTTGCAGTTTTTTGTCACCACCTCTTCAGCAGCTACTACTGTTTTAATTGCAAGGTTGCAGGTAAAAACTAATTTTCACATGTTGTAGACTTAAATTCCTCTTTCAAACTTATTTTTAGTTAACAAAACATTATACATTTTGTTGGAATTATGATAAATTTGGATCCAGGTCGCGTTCACAATTTTCAGATTTTTCTTTTGACAGAAGATCTTAGTGGAAGAAAAAATTAACTATAGCTTCCGATATATCTCTTATTTGCTCTCGCTGTAATATTTCGGCAGATATTGGCAGAAAACAGATTTTTGCAACTTGTTTGCAATTTTTTTTGCCATCGCAGAGCCAATATGGACAATCAACAGTAATTGGAATTCTACCTGCGGATTAAATTCAACTGTTGCCCGAGTTTCAGGGGGACGGCCTAGACCCCATGAACCCCCCCTGGCTACGCGCCTGATGCATTCATATTAATGGGGATGAAACGTATGTAAGATAAAATAATGATATTGTAGTTCGTTGGTAAAAAGGATGATACTAATAACGACTTTTTCCGTTTGAAGAGGCATGGCATTTTCTTTTATCGTTCAGAATAATAGGGTGAAAAATATCATAGGCAAAAACAGGTGAGAGACGCCAAAAACTAGTTTTAGGCTGTATGAGAAATCGTTGTAGGTCCCACGAAAAGTTCATGTGGGTTACAATATTTTTAAACTTATAAAACCCCCTCAAGGAAAGAAAATAAACTATGGTCATCAAAAACATAGAACGGACATTCTCGAAGTTCTCACGAAAAATAGTAGTGTGTCACCAGAAAAACCTGTATGTCCAGTTTTGGTCAGTCCGTTAGGGTAGTTCAGGGGTCAAACTTTACGAAAAGTGGAGGGTCATTTTAATACGCAAAGGGGTTATTCTCACGAATTGTCCGGCACAGATAGATAGGGTAGAATGGTCAAGTGAATTTCAAAAGGCGCGAATCTCATCTTCAGAATTAAAACATGGGTCTTTTGAAAAATAACTGGTTTTTACTTTTCAACCCTGAATAAATGCCTTACGCTGTAGCGTCCCTTATATTTTGCGTATCAATTTATCTATAGTCTTCATGTATTCTTTTCGTTTTTTAGTTTTGGGGGTTGCTTTATTGAAGGGACATAATCGGTTTATTCTTAAGGAGACAAGGTTATGGCATTAATAACAGTGACGTCAGCTGTTAAAAATTACTAAAATGTTTCAGCTTGCACGATAGTATTTAATATATTAACTCTAAGTGACATTCGCGGGATATTATTAACTGCAGAATTATTCAAGACCCTGGCATGTCGAATATTTGTACCTAATGGTTAGTTATACAATTTAAAAATTAATGTTTTTTAAATTTTAGTAATCAAGAGGGTTAATATACACGATGTTCGGAAACTTCGTTCCAATATTTAGAGGTGCTGTTGTACATATATATATATATATATATATATATATATATTGACGTTACTTGACAAAAAATAAACAATTTAAAACCAATTGTTTTTCTATCAAATAAAGACAGAAATAGACTAAATTTGTCAAATGCATAAAATAGACTATTATCAATATTATAATATATGTTATACAATATACTGTATAATGATTTATCTAATTTTTTAAATTTTTTGAACATACTCCTTGTATATTTTGTATGTGACATATTTACTCTATTTCTCTCATTATTTAATAGAAAAACAATTGGTTATAAACTGTTTATTTCTTGTCAAGTAAAGTGAAAATTTTAGTAGGCAAAATCTACCTAATTCTATAGTCTAAATACTTCTGAAAATAATGTTATGTATACAGTTCTGACGAAGAAATGAATTATTTCCAAAGCTTGGCTTTTTTGAAAATAAATATAATATATATTTTTTTGGCCGAGTCCCCGTTATTTCTTTGTACTATATATATATATATATATATATATATATATATATATATATATATATATATATATATATATATATATATATATATATATATATATATATATATAATGGATTTTTTTGGGATGTCTGCTAAAGCAATGGAATTTGGCAAACTACAGATACGTGTTTCTGACTTAAGGTCTTCATCAGTACAATTAACTAGTTGAAAGACGAGTACAACTAGCGCCAAAAAAATACACAAAACAACACCAGAGTCACCAACAGGAGCAAAACCGACTTCCTACTTTTGATTTACTACACTTGGGTTATCAGTTTCGCCACAGGTCGTTATATTCTGCTTCATGGGAAATAGAGTATCAAGTCCGGCGAAGATTTCGCATGTTCTCTTGGTAATCACAAATGTCGGTTTTGCTCCTGTTTGTGACTCTAGTGTTATTTTGTCTTTCAACTATTTGACTGTACTGATGAAGACCTTAACTCAGAAACATGTATCTATAGGTTGCCAAATTCCATTGCTTTAGCGGTCATCCTAAAAAAATCCATTTTGTACTATATACTAGTTGTTATCGCGCTATCATTTTCCTACTTTTGATTTATATATATATATATATATATATATATATATATATATATATATATATATATATATATATATTGTAGATTTCAGATATATACATTTAAAAAAAAAGATGTATCATGCTGCCATAAAGGTTTTAATCTAATGGAACAACATTTCAGTACTCTAAAAAGTAAAACAAATAAAAATAAAAAAACACATATTATTTATGAAATTCCTTGCCGTAATTGCCCTAGTGCTTATATCGGACAAACATCTCAATATCTTTAAAATCTCCTAAACGCTTAAAATACCACCGCCCTCACAAACCATCAAAAACAACATAAATTTAACTTTGAATTGAAACCAAAATTTTACGTTAGGAACCAAATCAAAATAAACAGGAGTTTTTGGAAATGATTTATATAAAAATAATAATAATAAATTTGTCTATATGACGGGAATAATATATAGTATATAATCCTATAGATATGGGTGGAGCCGTTCGATTTAATCGTTCTTTCACGTAACCACCGACAAAAAACACGACCAGCAAATAAACACCAAAACAGATAAAAAAAAACATACACATTTAAAGAAATCATCTTATCTGCCAAAAAAAAACGAATTCACATGTCGATAAATGCTTCTAAATATTTATTGGTATTCGCATTAACACTCATAGTCCCGTTTCAGTTACATGTGTTCCATATGCATAATTTACAATAAAATATGTGTTATTCGGGTAGTTTTGAAAGTTCATTTTAAACTGAGGTAAGCCTAAAAATTATCATTTCGTGTCTCTCTCATATATTTTTTATATTAAAAAATTGTTATACTGAGATCATGTACAAATCTACTACTACTATCTACAAATAAATGAAAATATTAACACTCAATTGTTCCATTCATTCTAAAAACCGAATATTATATATATATATATATATATATATATATATATATATATATATATATATATATATGTATATATATATATAGTACAACTTCGACAGTCCGGACACACGATACACCGGACACTCCAGTAATCCAGACGCTTTTATCGTCCGGACTGTTAAAGAGTTTACCTCTATAGTCCGGACAGTAATTCGCAAACGTTTTTAAACGTCACCTCACATTCGTGTCCCGGCGTGTTTTCGACTTAAAATAATAGAGTCTAGTGTGGTTTACAGTTTCCAAGCGAGAACCACGCGTTTTTTTATCTGTGTTGTTTTTGCGTTTTAAGTGTAAATATATGTGCATTTTGTAATCATGTCAAATAAGCGTCAACATATTACATTAACTCTTAGTCAAAAGTGCAAAATCCTAGATAGTATTGAGCATGGCGCTAAGTTACGAGAAGTAGCTAGAACATTTAAAGTACCGAAGTCCACTGTATACGATATCAACAGAAATAAGAAGAAAATCAGAGAATATGTAGCCCAATCATTTCAAGGATTAGAGAAACGGAAAGTAATGAAGAAATGTGAAAATCCAGAAGTAGAGCAAGCATTATACACATGGTTTTTGCAACAACGTAATAAACATGTCCCCATCTCGTCTGATATTTTGTGCACTAAAGCAAGATTTTTTTATGAGCAAATAATTGGTAGAAATGACTTTTTGGCTAGTTCAGGATGGCTGGATAAGTTTAAAGGAAGATATGGAATCCGTTTTTTGAAAGTGTGTGGTGAACGAGTTTCTAGTGATGTAAAGGCGATACAGCCATTTCAGCAAAATTTTTTGAGAGTGGTTAGTGAAATGAATTTAAGCAGAGCGCAAGTTTATAATGCTGACGAATCAGCTGCATTTTGGAGAGTTTTGCCTGATCAGACATGGGTACACAATGAAGAAAAATCTGCTCCTGGAAGGAAAAAATCAAAGGACCGTGTCACTTTTATGCCTTGCTGTAATGCTTCAGGAAGCCATAAGCTTCCCCTTTTGGTTATAGGGAAAGCTGAAAACTCCAGAGCTTTTAAAAATGTTGAGCTGCCAGTGATATATAAGGCAACCAAGAGAGGGTGGATGACCAAGTGTTTGTTTTTAGAATGGTTTAAAAACCATTTCATCCCGAGTGTTACTAAATTTTTAACCGAAGCCAAACTTCCCATCCAGGCATTGCTAATTCTGGATAACGCGCCCTCACACACATCCGAAGAGGATATCAATTTCAACCCAAATTTCAAAGTGTTGTTCTTACCACCGAACTGTACCGCCCTCATACAGCCAATGGATCAAAATTTAATCCAAAACATTAAAGTTTCGTATAGAATAAGAAACTATAATTTAGCAGATGCTGTGAAAAAATTAGATCAGGCTTGGAAATCGATCACCGAGAAAAATATT